>KN471676.1:0-44732 GCA_000787095.1 Periophthalmodon schlosseri
CATTTTTGCCACCGTCAGTATTGGAAAGGCTCATTAGGTTTAGTGTTAGTGGATTGCCTTTTATTTTATCATTGTTTATAATTTAATATCATTACTCATAATTTTATATTGCACCACATTGACAATGCACAGTTATTTCACTGACAATAGAGCTTTTTCTGATTCTGGCTTTGTAAGTTATAGAACTAGAAGTTCCCTGGTTGATATCTAGGTCTGGACGATATTGTTACGGCTTTAATGGTTTTCTGCATTCCTCTGTTTTGTTCTCTCATTTATTTTCATTTTATTCATTGCTTGTAGATGGTTAATTTATTCATTCTCCCCTCTGTGTCTGGCCTGAGGGGAATGATTACTCATAGACAGAGGGACTGGCCCTAATAATAATAATTTATTAAGTATCTCAACTCTCACAGGTTTTATACTCAATGTAGAGTATATATCTATTTGTATAAGCAGATATTAGGTTTTATTGTTTTGTTTGTAAGTATTCTTCCAGACATAACGTCTCTTGTTCTCTTGCTAGGTCTGTCCTGTGACCGATGTAAGTTTGGGTACTGGAACCTGTCCCACCCAAATGGCTGTGTCCCATGTGACTGCGACCCATCAGGTTCTCTAAGTCTGTTCTGTGAGCCGGAGGGGGGGCAGTGTGAGTGTAGGCCTGGTGTGGGGGGGCGCCGCTGTGCCTCCTGTGCAGCCGGTTCATTTGGCCTGGAGGAATCCTGTTCCCTCTGTAACTGCTCAGAAAACGGGACTCTAACTGGAACAATCTGTGATCCTCATACAGGACAATGCGTCTGTAAGGCAAGTGAGCTCATTATTTCTACAAATACAATACAAATAAGCACACGTAAACAATAAAAAATAAAAGCTGAAAAATAAAATATATGTTGCATTTTTTCAGGAGAACGTTTTTGGTCGTGGTTGTGACACATGTAAACCTGGCTACCACACTTTGGACCATCGGAACTCCTTTGGGTGTCTTCCTTGTGTGTGTGACTTGAGTGGCACTCTTCCAGGAGCCACCTGCGATGTTCACACAGGCCAGTGTCCTTGTAGAGAAGGAGTGGAGGGAGCACAGTGCAACAACTGTGCCAACAACTACTACAACCTCAGTGCATCCACCCAAAGTCAGAAATGTTTACAATATTCTTTGATCTAATATTTAGCTGTCCTCATTCAGCAGTCCAATATTTGAGCTTATATTTGTCCTGTCTTTCAGGTGGATGGTCCCATAGCTGTGTGCCTTGTAGCTGTGACCCCAGTGGGACAATGGATGGATCAGTGTGTGATAGCGCCACAGGTCAATGTGTTTGTTTGTCCACACGCTATGGAAAAGACTGCAGCAGCTGTAGACCGGGTCAGTCAAAAATCTCTGAATTATGAAGAAGAAATGGGATTTATAGATTTTGACCAGTTAGTAGTGTTTTCCCATAAGGCTATATGTAAAAAGTGGCACAGAGTATGTCCTAATTGTATTTGTGAGTAGTGAAATTAATAGTTCCTGTGTTCTCTCCAGGGTTTTACCTGTCACCAAATGGCAGTGTGTGTGTGAGGTGTGATTGCCACCCCTCTGGAGCAAAGCAGAGCACATGCAATAGCCACACAGGACAGTGTCAGTGTGCACATGCCTCTGTAGGAGGGAGGCGCTGTGAGCAGTGTCTAGACATGTACTTTGGATTTGACCCTGGCACTGGCAGGTGAATGCTTTCATTTTATTTTTGACCACATACATTTTCTATCACATACGCTGATGCAGTGTATGGGTTATATGTGGAGGGATGAAAACAGTAAAGTAAGGTTTGAGGCAAAGCACTAACTGATGCTGCTCGGTGAGACACACCACATTTTGTGGAGGAAATGGGTCAGTTGTCGATGTTCTGGTTGTCCTTGGAAGAAGAGTGAAGGTTGTGTCACTGTATGTATCTGGAGTTGTCTGTGAGCTCAGACTGGCACAACCAATTTCATTACCAGACTGTGACTTTTCACACCACAATGTAGAAGGTGAAGCTGGGTGTGTGGGACCACTGTAAAGTGAGGACACATTTTGTGTATAAATTTGGTTAACAAAATGCATGAACAGTGTTGATAAGTATATGTGTCCATGCATCTGAGACTTGAAGACTTAGGACAGGCGTGTTCCACCAAACATATTTTGTTGCACATGTAACAGTGTTTGTGTGAGTGGTTAGAGGTGTGAGGGAGCTGGCCGGATGATCACCCACTGACCAGCCACAGAGAGGGTAACACCACACCACTGACCCAGACAAGCGCACTGTCACTCTTACAAAAACTCACTGCTCACACAATCTTTGGCTTTTCTGTGGTTAATTGTGTTGCCTTTTTTAATAAAAAGTGTGTAAAGGATCCAATCACCGCATCAAAGCAATAAAAAACTAAAAACTAATTGTAAGAATGTAAGAGGAACTCTAGATTTTCTTATCTATACACAGACTTTGTGGTTATATAGAATGCTTTTGAACAGTATTAAGATATGTTTTAATTAATTATTATATTTATTCATTATATATTTTAATTAGTTATTGAGTATTTATTTGCTTTTTATTTACTTGCTTTCTTGCATGTGAAGATGCCAGCCATGTGCATGTGATCCAGTGGGCAGCCTCAATGGTTCATGCCACCCAGAGTCGGGTGTGTGCGTCTGTAAGCTGTTGGTAACTGGAGACCGGTGTGATGTTTGTCAACCTGGGTCACATTATTTGGATGTAGAAAACCCTTATGGGTGCAGCAAAGGTGAGTCTTACACAATCACGCACTATGCTGACTCTGGAATTTGAACATTCTTGAATATTCTTTGTCTTCTCAGCCCCGTCTCAGCAGCCTCCGCCTATAGCTACTTTCCTCAATTATTCCACTGTTTGGCTTACATGGCGGCCACCTGACTCCCCATACTCAAACAAACTTAACTACACACTTATCAGAGATGGGCAATTGCGGCACACCATCCAAAGTCATTATCCATTCAGTAAGTATCCACCTAGAGCCTATAAAATCCCCAAATCTGTTCATTTATTGTTGCATAATTAAACCATTTTAATATCCCTTTGAAGGTAATGAATCATTTGAAGACACTGATTTGTCTCCTTACACTAACTACACCTACTGGCTAGTAACTGCCAATGTGGCTGGGTCAACAAAAAGCACGTCTATCTCGTGCCAGACCTTAGGTGCACCTCCCTCTGCAGATGAGCTCAAATTGAAGCTTGTGGGAAGACCAGGCCCTAATAGTGCTCACTTTGCCTGGAGTGCACCATCAAATGATACAGGTCCTGTGGAAAAGTATGTAAGATGCACTATGACACATTATACAAAATCCACCACAAAAGAAAAAAAAAATCATAATAACTTATTTTTTTTCTTCTAGGTTTCTGTTATTTTCCATAGAGCCTAATGGTGAGCATTTTCTCCACTACACAGGGCTATCAACAGAGGCAGTGGCAAGTGGTCTTATGCCCTTTACCCAATATTCTGCTTATTTGGAGGTAAAGATCACAACAACGCCTCAGTATAGAACAATTATGTGTTTGTTTTATCACTCGTTTTGCGCTACACTATTGTGTGATCCACCAGTGCTGTATTCTTAAAATCCCCTGTACAGGCTTGTGCTTCTGGGGGGTGTACTGTTTCCAGACGATTGTCACTGCTGACAGCTTCAGCCCCTCCACAGAACCAGCCTCCACCCAACGTCACCACCACTGGCCCTCACACACTGAATGCTTCATGGGAGCCTCCTACCCAGCCAAATGGTATATATTTATTTATATTTGTTCTTATTTCTTCCCAACTTTTTACTGAGCAATTTATTTTAACACTTTCTATTTTTGCTTTCTATTGTGTACCCTTTGTTCTTGTTGCTGCTTTAATTTATACTGTATTTTTAAGATAAAGTACTGAAAATTGCAGAATTAAATGATTGAAAAAGCACTAACAGAGGTTATTGTTTACACATGTTTACAGTGTTTTACTGTATTCGGATGACATGTAAATATGTCCAAAAGATTACAGCAATGTTAACTTTATCTGCAGGAGTTATAACGAAATATGAAGTATTTCTGTGGGGGCCCTCTGAATCTTACAACCTATCAAGTCAAACCGCTGAAGAGCTGGTGTTCACAAGCTCTGGTTGGTGGGATCCGAGCATGTCCGACATAACAGAGACCAACAGCAGCACTATTCCACCTCCTGAGAGCAGCTCCATGATAACTGGCCTACAGGCCTTTTCCACATATCAAATAAGGGTTGTGAGCTCCAATATGGCTGGAAGTGTCACATCACAGTGGACTACAGCTCGTACAATGGAAGGAGGTTAGTACATTTTTTGTGTGTATTTTATTGTCAAACTGGTTGTGTTCCAGAGTCAAGTTTTCTAATCATTCAGTTAACATGAATAAATGTCATGTGTATTATTGCCTCCTTTTTGTGTGTTCATGATCATGGCCAAATGGCAGTGCATTTTGCTTTGTATAATTATATTAATATAAGGAAATAAAAATGATTGGCCAGAACAAAAATCCTAGAGATGATAAACATGGGAGGAAATCAGACTTGTGTGGGGGAGGGGAGCTCATTAAAGTATTTGAATTTCAAAGAGATGATATGGCTCATTAGGACTAAACGATTGCCTCTAACATCACTCTGAGCTGTATGTCTGGATAACAAGCATATGATAACAGCATTTTTACGCAGTTAGTGAGTGTCAGGGTTTGTGTGCGCTCTGCTCTGTCTGCTGAGCGAAATGGGACTGTCAATGCGTGTGCTATGAATTAAATTTCATTTATAGCATATTTCATAGACTAACACTATCAAAAGATGGATATTTACACGCTGTCATAGCATTGTTTGGTTGCCAGTTACACCCATTCAGTGTTTGTGGTTTCATTTTTCTGTAAGTAAATAAGTTTTAATACTGCACATTTCTATGTTTTCCAGTGCCAGAGTTCATTGCTCCTCCTCAAGTGACTGCTTTGTCAGCCAGCACTCTCAAAGTTACTTGGAACTCCACTGAAGGTTATGGGGTCATTTCCAGAGGACACGTCACAGAATACCATGTTAATCTGGTCACTGATCAGTCCAACAACCCTTATGCCCCTCCTGTTATTAACCAGGTGTCATATGCATATCATAAAATAAGAGTTAGTAGAACTTAGTTAGGCTTAGGTTAGAGACCATTTTAGCTGCGAGTAAACAGTTTATTGTGACACCAGATGCTGAATTATTATACAATTTGATATGTGTAGAGTATGAGTATGGGTAACTAGTACTAAATGAGATCAAAAGAGATCATAGATGCTAAACTAGACCAAAGTAGATCTGATGAGGATCCCATGTATTCTTATCAGGTCTACTTTTGCAGATAGAGAATGCCAGTTATCCACAACCAAATTCTACTTACAGTAGCTTTTTGTAAAAAAAAATGGTTCAAAATGTATAAATTATGAAACTAAGACCAACAATATATATTAATTTGCCTTTTTTATTTATTTGTTAAAATATGTTTCAGGTTATATACAGAGCAAACTCATCATCTCAGCCAACTTACCTAGTAGAAGGACTAAAGCCTTACCAAGAATATACTTTTTCTGTTACACTGTGCACAAAGACAGCATGTATCACCAGTTCACCAAGCCCAGGACGCACTTTATCTGCAGGTAAGCACTCACATTAATCTCCTAGGAAACGAGGTCCTTTAAATTGTATTGACATTAGAACAATAATCTGAATCCTAAACATATCAATAGATGACAATAATGATAATAATAATAATAACAATAATAATAATCAATACTCAATAATTAATAATCAATAGTTAACAATTAATAATGAACAGTTATTAATTAATAATTAATAATGTTAATAGTAATAATAAATAACAGATTTTGTTTTACTATAAACTATAATATTTGAGAAAAAAATGTGTGTTTTGTCTCATGAAATTACAATATTTGAGAAAATTAGTAGTTGAACTTTAGTCAATGTTTGTGTGTTTCTTAGGCCTAAAACCATTTATTACCAGTAATACAAACAGCACATTTTCCTGTGTTGAGTTTTTTAAGTATAGAACAGCATTTTCATATTTTTGAACATGTGTCATTTGACAGATTACAGACATGCTGTGAGTGGACTAAAACTTTGTTAATTGTATTAATTTATGCTTTCTCTTCCGTTCTGCTCCACTTCAGTCTGTCACACTAAGCTGTAAATGGCTGCAGTAAAATGAATCACTATAAAATTTAAATATCATGCACACCAGACCTTCCATCTGTTCATTGGCAAGATGGTACATATTCTTTTGAATAGACAATAGATGTGTTGACTGTGGGTAAAACTTTTATCTATAAATACTTGCTCAGGGATTTGTTCTTTTGAGCTACATCTGTTAACAAAGAGTTGAAATTCATTTCATATGATATGCAGAAAGCCGGTCTCTGTGCTTCACGTGACGAATTATTCTTCAAATTATAATTGTTGTACTTTTTAAATGTATTTTTAATGGCTACATCTGTTTACACAGTGTTTATTTCAAGGCATTCTAAAGACTTCTCCTGACTGTAATACAGTACAATACAATATGGCTTATTGTACCCAGCTGACTATGGCAATGTATTTTTAACAGCCACATCTGTTGTCATCTTTTTTTTTTTTATCCAACGCCAAATCTGTCCCTTGTTTCAACTGCAAGAAATGATAATGGCATATGTTGTGTGGCATATTTTTATATTTACATTTCAAAACAATTTTAGTGGCACATTTGCTTTTCCATTGGGTGCAGTTACACACTTTTACATCCATAGCTTCTCATGTGTGAATCAGATGAGTCCGCCATCTATTCAAATAAATAACTAAGCTGTGCCATGTATTGTAAATGTTTTCACAGCTTTTTAGTGTACATGCGGTCACAGCCATTTAGTCACATTTTTTAAAGAAGAAATGACATTGTCATGCCAAGATGCTCTTTGCACAGCACTTGATGGTGCTGATGAATCTAGCACATATAAGGCTGGGCCATTAAACCAGCCTCCATCTGCTGTAATTTAGCAGACAGCATCTGCAAAAGCTCTGAAGTTACATCAAGTCACATGACCAAACATTAGCACACAGACAGATGTTCCAACACGATGAAGAAACTCTATCCAGATGTGTTGATGCATTTCCAATTGTTTCACTGTGGCTCTTTTTGAAAAGTTATTGATCACTCGCTAAAGTGAGTGACTAATCAGGGACTGATGGTGATGTTTTATGTATCCTACATCCATAAAGGCTTGTTCAACAAGACACACACGCACACACACACACATACACACACACACACGCACACTAGCACTGTAACACCACTCAACAGAACAGGAACTTTATTGATTTACGCATAATTGGCCTCAGGCCCTTCTTGAGGAGCGAAATATGCATGGCAAGGGATTGCCATGTCAATAAGTGGTGTACTTGTGCGCGTGATGTAACTGTACGCTAAGAGCCTGTTAAGACACATCAGTCCCTGTAAAAACACAAAACACACACGAACAATTGCTCCTGGGAACTGGCCCATGATTCAGCTGCTTCATTACCATGTCAGAAGCTAAAATTAACCTTTCTGCTCCACTGTTAACCTTGTGTGTATGAGCGTGCCTATTATAAGGCTAATGTTTTTTGTCAAAGGAAACGTGTCACAGTCTCTATTACATTTCTGTTACAGTTAGACATGTCCACATTTACGCTCTTGTACACATTACACAATTGGTCAGTGTTACACATGATCATCCCTACATTGATGAGACTCAAAGATCAAAATATTTATTTTTTATTTTATTGTACATTGTTATACTTAATATATCCGTTACAGAATGTTATGACAGCCATATGCCAGTTAATGGTATTTTAAGTGAATTGTGAGTTATTATAAATATGTCTGTGTAATCCCTCAGTCGTCAGTGAATTCTGTTCTTTCAACTGGACAAAAAGTTTTACAGTAAAGACATTTCGCCACTCATCTAAGTGGCTTCTTCAGTTCTGGTCAGATTGCTGGTGGACAATGCCTTCTATCTATTTGAAGGGAGGAGCTATGTGCACTGAAACTAACATACCTATTTGTATACAGTTTTGTTTGTTAGCCAGGTCTATTGAAGTACACCAAGTGTGAACTGTGCCTGAGTCATATTTTCCACCATTGTTCAGGCCCCTAATGGGTGCCCTCATACCTATTAGCATACTGGCTATCACTATTGTTTTCCTTGTTTTGATTTAGGTCTGAGGATGGAGTTATAAATAGGAGATACATGATGCCTAAGCCCCCATTCCTGTTCAAAGATGGATTGTTTTTTCTAGCAAAAATTGCCTCTTTAACACAAGGAAGCCAAAGAATGTCACATAAAGAAGTTTATGCAGCTCCAAAAACAACATAATCGCAGGGATTGGAGAGACAGGAGGAATGGAGATGAACCCAGCCAACCTGTGAACAAGGAATGCTGGGTGAAAAACCTTTCCGACCGTGAGCTCACCCAGACAGAGAAAGAGGTACTTTCCAAAGGATTGAACTTCTCTGTAATATCTAACCAGATTCCCACAGTGGACTATGTTACAGCAGCAGAAACAGCCATTAGAAACAATTGGCTTACAGAGACAGAAGTTGGAGACCTTAGACTGGAAGTAACAGCTGCACTGAGCAACGCCAAACCTCCACCCTCCAACGTAACATCAGAGGAAAGGAAGGCTATCATTGCTCTATAGAAGGACCACAGCATCAACATTTTGTCAGCTCACAAAAGGAGATGCACTGTGATCCTGAACTCAGCTCATTACGAGGCTAAGGTGAACAGCCTACTCAGTGACACCACAACCTACAAATTACTGAACCCCAGTGGATACAAGAAGAAGATTATAGACTGCTTACAGAAGCTGGAGAAAGAAGAGGTTGTTGATCGATAGCTGTATTACTGACTCTATCCTGGTGACTCCATTCCTTGCATCTATGGCCTGCCAAAAATCCAAAAACAGGGAGTACTCCTCCGACCCATTGTATGTAGCACAGACTCCATCACATATAATGTGGCCAAATATACAAAGACCATCCTGGCTCCTCTGGTAGGTAACACGGAGCACCATATTCAGGACACAGCAGAATTTGTTAGCAAAGTCAAGCACCTCCAATTTGACCTGGATGGGACGATGATTTCCTTTGATTTGACCCCTCTTCCCACTTGTATTCCCACATCTGTAGCGGTGGAGGCAGCAAGGAGAAGACTACTGCAGGATACTAAGCTAAAAGAGAGAACTAAACTGCTGGAAATCTGTTTAAATACAACATATTTTCAGTTCAGAGGAAACTTCTACAGGCAAATGCATGACTGTGCCATGGGCTCACCAGTCTCTCCTATTATTGCTTATATATGGAACAATTTGAACAAGGCCAATGTAGGAGAGGACCGGCGACTCCAGGTAGAAGTTTTCAGGAAGCTCACACACACCAACCAATAGCTGCTTTTCGATTTACACCATCCACTACAGCACAAACTCTGAGTTATTCGAACATTACAACACAGGGCTCAAGTGGTTCCTACAAGCACAGAGGCAAAAGTGAAAGAAGAACAACACATGCAGAAAGCCCTCTCTGCTTGTGGATATCCAAAATGGACCTTCAATAGATCTAAGAGAACTAAAAAAAAACAGGACAACAGAGAATTAGAACCTAGGAGAAAAGGTGTAACTATTCCGTACACAGCTGGTGTCTGAAAAGCTTCAGAGGATTTTCAGACAGCATGAAATCCAGCTTCAGAGATTTTCAGACAGCATGAAATCCTGGTCTATTTCAAACCTACACTTTAACACTTAAAGACAGAAACTGGTTCACCCAAAAGACAAAACCCCGAGCCACAAACAAAGCAATGTGGTCTACTCCATTCAGTGTAGTGAAGACTGAAGGAAGGAAGTTAGAGAGCACCTTGGGACACCAGTCTTCTGTGCATCTCCATCTCAAAGCCACTTACCACTCCTTTAAAGATAGTGAGGTACAGATCTTAACCAAAGAAAAGAAATGATTTGAGAGGGGAGTTAAAGCGGCTGGGAGTGGAGTGAGCCAGCACGAGCTAGTGGCTTTAGGCGGCTCTTATAGCAATGTTAGTGGTAATTCTAAACAGAGGGGAGTTAAAGCGGCTGGGGGTGGAGTGAGCCAGCACGAGCTAGTGGCTTTATAGCAATGGCTCTTATAGCAATGTTAGTGGTAATTCTAAACACCTGTCCTATTTTGTCATATTGAGCTCCTCTACAGATCCCCAATCCCATTTAAGTGTCTAGTTGTCACTAAGTAGGCCGTTACCTGCATACCTTACACCTGTTAACATGTCCAGTGTCATATTAAGTAACTTTAACTCTTCTTGGTTGTGTCAACTCTTTAACTTGACACCAACACCTCAGTAGACCATAAGCAAGATCTCCCAGGATGAAGAACAATTTGCTGCATTGATTTAAAATGGTAGTACCTTATATTGAAACGTTTGGTCTGCTGATCAGGCGATTGTAAAGCTGCAGCGAGATTTTAATGAAATTCAAAATTCCCTCAAAAATCTTAAATTATCATTGAATGCAAATAAAACATTTAACATTTAAACATTTAAGTGATGTGCAAGCTACAAATATTTATACACTAAATGATACATTGATTGAAAGAGTCACCACCTATAAATATCTTTTTTGGTTTTGGCTTGAAGAAAACTTATCTTTTAAAATATATATCTCGGAATTATGTAACAGTTTAAAATCAAAATGATCATTTTATTATAGAAACAAATATTGTATCCCACTGAAATACAGAAAATAAATCCTTTCTTTCTGTACTAGATTGTGGAGATATAATATACATGCAGACTTCAGCCTCCACTTTGAAACCTTTAGATACACTCTTCCACTCAGCCCTTTGTTTCAACAGGTCATGGCTGTACAGTCTATGAAAAAGTAGGTTGGCCATCTCTATCTGTCACAAGGGAACAACGCTGTATAAAATGTCTTTATAAGGGTTTACTTGGTAGACGTCCTGAATATCTCACTTGTTGAACATTGATACGGGAACTTTTAATACAAGATCTCATGATTGTCTAAGTCTAAAAAACACACTAGAACTGAAATGGGAAAAAAAGCTTTTGGTTATTTTGTCTCCCAAAAATGGAATACATTTCAAGGACATGCAAAACTAGATACAATGGTGCCACAAGTGCACTTTAATAATCTGGTGATAAACATTTATAATCACACTAACAGGGTGCCCATGAAAAAGAGAGCTTGAATACTCTCATTGGGCTCTGTCTGTATGAATAAAGATAAATGAAAAAAATGAAAATGACATCAGTTTTAGGCTATGTTAACTAAAAAAAAACTTGTGTGTGTTCAGTTCTTTCTACTTGTCACCACAGCTCAATTTCAATAGACTGGTAAGCTATCGATTAGCAGTAATTTACGGTTTGATGTGCCAAGATGAAGCACCTAAGGCGAGCTGTCCGCTTTTCCTTTTAAAAGCTCTATTAGAAGTCACAGTGACAATTGGCTCTGCGTATGTCACCGGCAGCTAATTTACTCCCACCATAGACCATTACTGAAACACATAGCCTCAGAAACACAAGAAAGGAATGACATTTAATGCAGGCACATCTGTCCCATCTTCACACCAGTCCATCACACGCTAAGCCCTTTTCTCCATTCTTATGTATCTCATCTCGCCGTATCAGCCTGTCTTCCTGATTTATTTATGGTTCATGCTCAAGCTTTGCTGCGCGCCTGTATGTTTTCAGGGACATTTAATATAACATCTAGAGTGAAATAGGAAATTAAATTGACCTCTTGTTAAGTGAAAATGAGAATTAAGTTAAGTCCTACTATATGCTTGGAAGTGGGGTGGCGGGGCGCTTAGGATATGTTGGAAAAAATATTAGAAATAAGTCACTGTTAGAAGCAAAGCTATGGAAAGCAATGCTGATCTGATGTTCTACCCATTTTGGTTTTCAGCTCCTGCAGGGCTCTCTCCACCTCAGCTGTACCCAGTAAATGAGTACACCATTCAAATACATTGGGACCCCCCGGCTCAGCTGAACGGACCACCACCGCTTTACCAGGTTACTTCAATGTCACATGAACAAAAATAATTTGCACCAAGCATGATGTTTGAGCACATGTAGTGATAGTCAAATATTTCTGACTATATCAGACAAAATAGCTTTCTTAAATTGCATTTGAATAAAATATTGTGAAATATAGAATAAAACCTGTTATGATCACAGCACTATAGTTAATAAATGCTATATTTTAATATTACATACATTAAAAGGAGGTTTTCAAAGGGGGGCTTTCACTCTTATCATTCTTACATTTCAGCTGGAGAGGATTGATGTGTCTTTATCTGACCCACAAACTCCTGTTATACGAGGAACCAGGTTTCCAGGCAATAGTTTCTATGAGTTTCCCAATGACACCCTTCCCACAAATACAGACTTTACAGGTAAGAGGACACACACAGCAGCCGAAGTTCAGTTGATTGCACAATCAGAACCACTGTTCTTAATTTAATTCCATTTTAATTTTGGGGAATATTTAGCGCCATTTAGTGAGCTGTGTGTTTCAGTGTTGTAGTGACATTCTTTAGAATGACTTCCCCAATCATCTTAAAGGACAATTATCTTTCTGTTTACCAGCATCATTAGAGGGTTGAGCTGCACAGCCAAACATGTTCTGCTTCATCTGAGAACATCAACCCAGTCTGACGCTTATAATTAATGACTGCTGATACTAATCAGTGGGATTTGAGCAGTGAGGCTCTATGATGCCACTTGAGATTATTGCACTGTCCTGCAAGCCTTGATTTCACACCATTTCTCTTGTAAACAAAGTGTGTGTCTTTTCACCAATAGATATTAGATATTCAATATTACTTTCAAAATAACAAGTTTAAAACCTCATCAGTCTAGCTGATTTTGTCAAGCCAGGTCAGTTAAGTAAACAGTAGTTAAAACACCAATGACTCAAAACACGAGCTATTAATGTTTGAATGGATTGCTGAGCTAAATCCTAGACTGAAAAATGTTGAATCTGGCACAGATTATGTGATTATTTCATTATTTAATATTATACACTATTTAAGGATTTTTTCAATTGCTTGCGCATTTTGGTTTGTCACTTATTTAATGTATGGAAGGCAGGTAACAGATATTCTTGGCGTACAAAACACCACAGGGTGCTCGGACTGGAGTATTACCGTTTAAGTAAGGCTAGAACAATAGCTGCTGAAGGTGAATGTTTAAAAACACAGATATGTTTTTCCACTTATGGCTAAATACTCCCAAGTAGTATTTCCATACATTCTTTTATTTCTTTAAGTACAAACAAACAAACAACTCAAACAAACTTATAACGTTTGGTATCAAAGAGAGACCTGCATAAATTCTTTGATATAATCATGATATTTAGCATTAAAGGAATGTAGCTCATCTCCTTGCCTATGCCCCTTCATAAAGGGTAATGGATCAGACAATCACTTTGAGACCGGATCTATTGTGGACCATCAATGTGTCGGCGGTCCTCAAACCATCGCCTTTTTACAACCATCAATACTAATAGCATCGTCTGCGGACAATTATTCCTATCGAAGTGCATGGAACAGCGAACAAATCAAAGCCAAATTGGATTATGAATGTAATGCAGTGTAATGCCCCCCCAAGAGTCAATTGATCAGAGAGGAGAGATTTGTCAATGATTTGTGTCTTGTGGAAGCTTAGTAACTCTGCAATGACAAATGCATTTTTTAAATATTCATTGACTGTACTCATTGAATACTTCAGAGTGTTGTATTATAATCCAGTCCGTCATTTTCATAACTTTAGATTCTTATGTGGCACTACTGCAGAAAGTTGCTGTGACAGATCAATCCATATTTTATTGCACTGAGAGATGGTGGACTATTAGCTGTATCAACAATTTGGTGATTTCCATGCATCGATTAGATATTCTTGGCCTGATCTTCCTCTTTCTTTGTTGCTTTATGGACACTCCACTAATACGATTTTTGGTCAATGTTTATGCACGTTTTCTCTAGATTATAAATGAGGTACCTTAATGTTGAACAGGTCAATATTTACCAATCTGAATGTTACTTACTATTATTACCAGAAGCAATCAGACCACTCATATGAATACCCTTTACGTCCAGGTTTCCATAAATACATGTTAGTCCATTTATCTTAAGGCTCATATGCTTCCGTGTCTAACAGCAAATTATCTGCTTTACCATTCTCAACCACTTTCTCTTATTCTTTTTATCAATCACTCTGCATTTAAATTAGATGGCTGTATGCATTTTTCCACATGAAACAATATTTATAAAAGCTTTTACTTTTTAAACAAATTATGTACTTCTATATGGCAGGTTTGACCTTGGCTAATTGGGACAAGGAAGGTCTGGATACGTTTCCCCTAATCCAGATATATTACTTCAAATATGAGTAAATGAAGAGAGATGGAACACTCATACTCAGAGAAAAACAGAAAAATGCACACTACAGAGGAAAAAATAGACTTGGATAATTTCCAGATTGTCTAATGTACTTTATTGCAGCAGCACCATTGTAGCAAATCAGGGGGAAAGAAGGAAATGTTAAATGATACAAATTATTTTTCCTTAATTAATATGATTGATTGCCAGGCGTCGCTGTTGAGAGGAGAGGGGGAGAAGTGTGCGCAGGGAAAGTTTGCTCAGACATCATTAGTTTTTCTCCATTTAAAGATTAACCAGAAGAGGCTGGGCTCTTTAATTCTGTCATTTGTATATTTAATGGGCTGCTGCAGAATCTATGAGTGTAATTAGCTGCTGCCGCGCTCTCATTAATACGCCCGGCTCTGATTAATGCCAGCGCAGAGCTAACATGACTGGAGTTATTCAGGTTATGTTGTGTAGATGATCGCACACAACCTCCACTGTTTATGGAGACAAAGAGACCAGAAATAATACACTAACACCGGCACTGCGATCCTGATTCTTTATCATATTTATTGGGCATGTGACTTTTATTAGCTGTTTTATAATAAACTTCTCATAGATTCAGAAAACACTGCTATTACTACTACTATTCAAGTAACTCCTCAATTGTATTATAAAAATAGCTTTACGTTATATTCATGTCTTCATCAGTTATTTTAATTTCATTCACTCATTTCAATTATTGGTTATTGTGCAGACTTAATTGCACAAAACTGAGCAATGATAAGTTTTCAAGACAAAGTTATAAAATGATCTGTGTAACTCAAAGGCATGTGTACTTGCATGTACTCTGTATGTGAGACAGAGGCACCTGTCAGGATGTGTGTTCAGGTTTGTCTACTGATGGCTCTTAAGGGTTGTCAATGTGAAGTAGCACAAGTCCAAAGGGAAATATTGAGGAAGTACTGCTGAGCATCAGCGCTGTCGCTTAGGTGCTGTACATTTAAACAGAAAACACAGGACAAGCATGTGTTTACTGTGTCCCATTACACCCATCAACACATCTGTTAACTTCCTACTTTTCAGTTGATGTTAAAACATTTCAGTTTATTGACTGACTTGATGCTTACTTGTAATGCAGACATTCTAATGCAGTTTATGAACTTTCAAACTTGAGGGGTTATATATTTGGCATATATCCTGGTATATCGTTTACACAAATGAATGAATGAATGCTAGAGCAGTGTAAACTCTTGAGATAATCCAAATATTAAGTTAAATTAGATATGCAGTTTTGTAGGAAATAAAAATTGTACCTGGGGTGTAAGTATGAAAGTGTGAATGCGGAGGTCAGATAAAAGCAAAGAGGTTAAAAGCTGAGGGAACAGAAAGAAGGAGAGATCAGAGGTGATGGTGACAGAAGGAGAAGGTCAAAGGTGGATAATGTATGTCTTAGGATCTGTCATGACATCACTTATCTCCGTAGTGACAAGGTCATGAATGTAAATGACATGTGACTGGAGGATGCACAGGATGCAAGCACAATGTAAAAGGCAGGTCCATTTCCCCATTCATTCCATCATTTATTTAAAGAAGGCAGCATTGTCCATCACTTTCAACTAAAACAGCAAAATCACTACCACAAATGTAAAGTTAAATGCAATAACTGTTCAATGGACTGGTTTAAAAAGTGGAAATAAAATAACAACCGCGGACGCCATAAGCTTTCATACTGAGGACGCATTAAAACAGAGGGCCTTCTTTGTTTAACTGAGTTTAACCAACCCAAAGTGAGGAGCTTTTTGTGCTGATTGAACAATTGACTTCAGAACTAAAGCACAAAATGCAAACACAAGCTACATTATGTAATTTAAAAACAAACATTTATATATTTCTATATTTAGATCAGTAGCACAACTAATAATGGACTTTTTGGACATGGACATTTTGACCACTTTTATGATTAGCCAATTTAAATTACATTTTACAATAAATTCTTACGCTTTATTTACCTTTTGTTTTTGCTATTGTAAATTATTGTTCCTGAGCACATTTATCAAATCTTTAGATTAGATTAGGCTGGAATCTGGATTTTATTTTATGGTGCAACTGTTTGACATGAGTAATTACTTGTTTAATCCAGAATCTTCTGAACACACCTCTGCCTCCACTGGACTCCTCAGATCTTCCCACACTTCTTTTCCCCGCAGAGCAGCAAGCAGAGCAAACACACACCAACACTTCCACCAGGTCACTATGAGATCTGGTAGTGGATTAAGATCCAATCTCAACATGACAGAGAGGCAATACAGATGAATTCTTAGTCCTGCCATGAATTGTAACGTTGACAACAAAAAGCTATAGCTGTAACTTCTTGTTTAGTTGATGCCAATAACACAATTAAATTTTTGTATATTTTATCCCAAATAATTCTAATAATTATTATAATACCTCAAAACAAGTAAGCAAGTTGAAGTGGTGAAGTGGTGTCAGTGTTTTGCATGTAAGCACTGTTGCATAGGAAGCTTAAGAAAAGTTCATCTGTTCCCCTGGTTGTAGTTTTGATTTAAAGAAGTCAAGTCAGATTAGAGCTTTGGTGCAATTGGGACCTGGTGAACCGATGAAGATGCATGTAGCCATTCTCTCTTTTATAATATGGATGACTTCAAAGTCTTCAGTTGATAAAAGAGAACAGTAGACATTAGGAAAGCTCCACACTACAGGGGTTAAATGAACTGCTATGTGCCGCATATTCAAACTGAGCACTTTCGTAAATTAAATGAACATGCTAACTGTATTTTTATTAGAAACACTGATAAACTTTCTCATGTAGCATTTTACATCTTGACTCCTTTTAACTTTTGGTTCTATTGTATTTAAATCTGTCATTTTGGTTCTCAGGTATTCGATTGAGTTTCAGGACCCAGTCTCCCGATGGTCTGCTGATCGCCACCTTCTCACCAGGAATTCAAGAAGAGTTCATCGCTGTCCAGCTAAAAAATGGACAACTATACTTTATTTTTGATCCACAAGTAAGTACGTGACTATCTGAAAGGCTGAGTAAAGGAAGGCATTTATAAACAAAACGAAATACGTATTCAGTAGTTTGTCATCTACCATCTGAAGTCTTTCTTCCATGTCCAGTTCAGTTTTTTTTTTTACATTCTCTCAGTTAATAAATGGGATCTGTAGATACCCCTTGGTTCCTGTCACTGCGACACAGAGAGGGGACAAACTTTGAAAGTGTGTCGACGTTTGAATTGCACTGCAATTAACTCATTCCCTGCAGTTACCTCGCGTGAATACCAATTGCAAGCTAATTAAGCTCTGCACTCTTGCACATGTACACACACATACACACACGTGCATACACTGCCTGCTTCTTTTATCCATTCATATAGACACATGTAGAGGGGTTAAGGAGTCAACGACTTCCATGATGAAAGTGATGATGGGACGATTACGCAGATTTCCATCAGGCCACCAACTAATTACACACATGCATTGTTGCTGCAATTACTCTCATCAACATGACACTACTGTTCCTATTTTTTATCACTAGGTTGTATTCATTTGGATACATTTTTAAAGTATTTGTCTGTGTTCAAATGCTTAATGTGTATATTATTTGTGTGTATTTTCGAATAGGGTTGTTTCCTTTGTTTAGGCTAGTTTGGATAATTAACAGTGGAAGTGGTGTCACGGCTTATTAGTGTTCCCCTAGATACATATAGCTGGGCCCATTACTTCTCTCTATTAGCCTGTTGAGCTAGCCTAATGGGATTACCAGTGCAGGGGGGTAATTTAGCATGACATAAGAAAGTTACGCACATAAACAGCTATACTTTATATGTTTTATAATTTGGATTTTCTAATTCTATTACAAATAAAAAATAATGGCAAAAAATATGATATCCAAGTGTGTAATCCAAACCGGATATTAGTTAAAACATTTGTTATTACTATTGACTAAGTGTTTTAGTGCAATTTTCCATTGTAAAACGCACACATTCAGGAACTGATTGCCCCAACATTACTCTAGATACTGTGTATGTGGTGCTGTAAATGTGTGAAGTCAGTGCCTCTTCCCTTGTTGTCTTGTTAAGTGTTCGAGCACTAGTAATAAAAATGTCAGTGGCTGATATATTTTGGCATTCATACATCTATTGATCTAATCATTAAATCAACAATATGAATCAGTGTCTGCACAAGTGTGAACAAACTGTTGGAGTTTTTTTGTTACTATATTACTTCTTGTCGGGTTGCTAAAAGCTGATCAAGATGATGTCATGCTTAATAAATGACAGAATGCCTTGTTAACAACAGCTAAATGCTATGTATGTTTTTATGGTTACAGCTATTAGCAGGTCATAATAAACCCCTCACAGAAAAAGGTTAAAAGTTCATAAATGGCACAGAAAGTTTCTGTTAAATTGAAATAAATATGCTATATTAAAATGTTCCTGTTTTTAGGGTTCCCCAGTAACTGTGTCAGCAAATAATGGAGAATTACTTCATGACGACCAATGGCACACTATCACTGCGACAAGAAAAGGCTCCATGGGAACAGTAACTATAGACAACCAATACAGAGGTTAACCTCTTCAATACTCAATACAGGCCTATTGATTTCTCTCAACAAAAATATTTATGAAGCTATTTATGTAAGAATATGCAAACATGCACATATTTTCATCTTAGCAGACCTTCTTTGAGGTCACATTAAACACATTAAACATTGTGTTGCTATTTTTTAATTTTTTGAATATTAATTCCACTGTTTGCATTTAGCATATTTCCACTGTTTACATACAGCATTTTATCAACATTTTATAGAACCAAAAGTCAAAGGGAATCACTATATCTTTGTGCCTCTTTAGGTACTGCATCGGCGGCCAGTGGCAACACCATTATTGGGGAAAACACAGGCGTATTCATTGGAGGCCTGCCTGAGGATTTCACATTTCAACGCAGAGATTTAGGTGAATCATCAGTCAGATCCATTATCTTTAAAAAAAAAAATTGTTTCCCTTAAAACATCAATCTATTTTACTACTGAACGTCAATTATTATTTACATATTTACCATGCACGTTAAGAGGATAATTTAGACTTGAGGTATTACTAAAATGTGCAAGGGTTGCACATTTGCACTCAATTTTGCATAATCCGTGAAGGGGTTACAGCATTACAGTATGTGATGTGTATCTATATTTACCTATATATGTAAAATATTTAATATCTAGTCAACTGTTTCGATTTTTCAGCCGACTGTTAAACAGTTAAACTTTATTTGTGAATTCCAAAATCACAACAGCTGCCAGACTGATTTGTTTTATTAGATAAAATAGATAAACAGTCCAATAATCAAACAATTAAAGCCACTAATGTCTAATCCACTATCCTTAGACTATCTTTCTGGACAAGTAAATACTCAACACAAATTTAATTTCCCAAAGGTTACATACAGTGGACACAGTGGAACAGAAAGATAAACATTGACTTTTTTCTTTCTCTCCCATCAGATGTTGAGCTGGTTAAGCAAGGCTTCACTGGTTGCCTGAGAGATGTACATTTTCTGATGATGGATAGTCCCTTTAAACAGTGGACACCACTCAACTGGACATCAGCCACGAAGAAGGCATCGGCGTACGAGAGCTGGGAGGGCTGCCCCGCTCAGCTTGTGGAAGGAGCTCATTTCCTGGGACATGGTTGGTTGAGACTGTTGTTTTTGTTTTTATGTAATATGTCGCTCTTTGTGGCTGTTCTAATGTTGGTTCTCTTTTAATTTGAATGTGCAACAGATTAAAACACAATGCTTGTTTTAGGTTACTTGGAATTAAGTGGCAATGTCTTCAGAGGAGGCGAGAACTTTAAGATTTCTTTGGAATTCAGAACTGACCAATTGGATGCACTGTTACTGTTTACTTACAATACACAAAGTGATGATTACATGTTGGTAAGTTTTGAGACATTATTGTAATTTATGTAATTATGTAATTATGTAATTTTATTCAGGCAAATATTCATCTTACAATTTTGTTTTGTTTTGCTTAGGTGCAACTGAGAGGTGGCTTTCTGTCCTTCATTGTGTCTTGTGAAGGTGAAGTTACATCTCTCGTCATGTGGGCGGGGCTTGGCTATTGCGATGGCGACTGGAAACAGTTTTCAGTGACTAAAGAGGGCTCCCTTCTCTCTGCTGCTGTTGATGACTGGGAGGACATGACGAGAGGAGAAGGGCAAAATGTGTTGCTACAAGTTGATTCTCCATTTTATTTAGGGGGTGTACCTTCTGAGCTCAGTCACCCTGCTTTGGATGGTCAAAGTCACAAGCATGGTACTTTTCACCCAGAGAAAATATTACATTTTAGGTAAAAATATAAACTTGCTTTTTTCTCATCCACAGGTCTTGGCGGTTGCATAAGAAGTGTTCTCATAAGTGATGAAAGAAATTCTGATAGCACTCCTTTTGTGAACCTGTTTTTTGCCTCCCTGGGTTCTGTTCGAGTGTTTTTAGGAGGATGTCCCAGCAGTGAAAGTCTCTACAACTGTAGAGGGAATGATTCAGTGCTGATTTATACTGGGAAAAATACACAAGCCACGGATGATACCCTACAGCCCTTCACTGGTATTATTTTATTTAATTTTTTTTATTCCAGCATTGGATCATTCACAAACAATATTTGTTTTCTTTGTTCTTTTCAGAGTACTTTTACAGGTATGTGGCATTGGGTGCTGGAGGTTGGTCAGTGGGGCCATGGCAGAGAGGACGCAGTCAGGGAAGAGGTAACTGCATATGTCCATAAACCATGTTTTACTTTACCACAAATATTTGAGGAACAAAATAGATGAAACACACAATTATATAGACCTTATATAGATATAGTTATAGTTATAGTAATATAGGCATGCACTTGAAAAAATGGGATGTGAGGAAGGGCTTGTGAGAGTTAGACACAATTCTGCCCTCCTCACAGATTTAAAACTGGACAAATCAGATGCAGCTTTAAGCAAACTGATGATTAAACTCACCAAGAATTATTATGAATGCTAATCATGCTACACATTTTGAAATAACTAGCTGTTTTTGTGTTTCACTTTTACTTCTGAGACTTTATTGTATTTAAGACTGTATTTAAGCATTAATATCTTGGACACTATGTAAGAGTTTTCAGTGTCAGTAATATTACAGTGCCTGACAGTATGAGAGATTGATAAAGCCTCTATAAAGGGCATCCCAGTAAAAGGCTGTTAACCCAGAATGGCCTATGTGGTCCCTTGTGTAATATAAAGCAGCTCGTTAGTAGTGAACGATACACTGGTAGGTCCCACATACCATCATATGCTTTGGTATGGGCGAAAGGAAGGATGAAGAAGATGAGGGATGCCATAAAAATTGTGGAAAAAGTATACAGTAAAGTTGTACATATAAATAAAGATACAACTTAACTTTTTGAAGACTTTGTTGGTTGTTGTTGAAGGTAATTGCTTGTGTTCTACCTATAGCACCCTTATATTACCCTATTTTGAAAACCCTTCAAGAATGTATGCCCATGTTTAGGATGAGATGAAAAATGAAGAGATGATTAATGCTCAAAATGAAAGTGGCTATGAGGACGTGATATAGAACAATAAGAGTGAAGGATGGAGAAAAAAGGGTAGACGCTCCCGAACTACAGAGTGTGTCAGTGAAAGAAGCAGTATTGAGGAATAGGGAGGCTGCTTGCTGTGAAATATAGCCCAAGATGAATAGCCGGGTGTATTAAATCAGCGCTGAAAAAGTTACTGCTCCCATAAATAGTATTTATGCTAATGGCAAGGCTTGATTTACTGAGTCTATTAAAACATGTGGGTGGTGGGGAACTTCTTTTGTACATTATATGACCCCCATGTTTGGTAAATGCTTAATACGTATTTTCAATAAACACATCTGTACTATCATTACTAGTATAATTGTTTAATTATAAGTGAGTTTAGTGTATTTCTTCTGTAAATAAACTTTTTTGTAGTCCCTCAGGTTGTGCTCCCTCCCAGAGCAGTTCAGAGTTTGAATGGGTTCAGTGCCAATGTGTTTTGGACTCCACCCATGGATGAACTGATGGGGATGATTGACTATTATGAGTTGAAGGCCTACAATCTAGATAATCCTGAAGAAGCACCAGTCACTGCCACTTACCTCGCTAATGGAAATTTCACAGGTAAATCACAAACCTGTGTCATTGAGTTTCCATCTGGGACAACCATGGTGCAAAATAATTTTGTAACCTTTTTAAGTTTGTGGTGACTTGATAGCACACAAGTGATGCAGAGTGTAAAAAGATGTAATTTCATATTTGAAGAGTCTATGTTTTACTCGTTATTTAAATCTTACTATATGACATTTAAACCTAATGGTTAGTTTTGCACAGCAACAAGCTTAAAGTTTTACACATCTCCTCATAAAACAGACTTCAAACATTATTGTGTCTAAAAACACATTGGTTTACACTTGCACTTGCATTTACTTTATTTATGTCCCACTCTAAAATCACACACGCACACAGTCAAGGCATCCCTGTTAACGTCTACTTGGCAAGTCCCCAGCTCCAGAAGACAGTCTCCATTTGGAACAAGACACTCTGGAGTACCCCAGTGATGTCATTCCTTGGCCATGGTCCTTCTCTCTCTCTTGTTGTTGCTCACTTTTCGATCTTTCCTCACTTCGTCTTTTATGATGATGATGATGATGTCTGCATCCGCCGCTGCTATTCGTCCCTCCTCTCATCCACTCGCCTATGTCTCCAGGCAAATATGAAGATGAGCTCTCTGTTTCTGTCTTCCACTGTCTCTCTCCCTCCTCTGCCCATTCCCATCCTCTCTCTTTGGCAGACATTAAGTCCACCACGATAAGGCTTCTTCTTAATTTATGATGGCCTCGACACCTGACTGCAGAATTACACCAACGGCTAAAAAACACTGAAAGCAAATGAGGGTGTAATGGCAGTGGAGTGGGGCCCTGGCCCCTAATTGAATTAAAAGACATGGGTAACGCAGGGAGAGAGATGGAGGGGATGGAAAAAGAAAGACACAGGGTTAGGAGAACTGGAGGAGGCGGAAATGAGGGGACGTAAAAGCATGACTGAGAAAATATGGGAGGAATAGAAAGCCTATGACAGAGGACAAAAAAACAGCAGCGGGACGAGTAGGGCTTTACAACGAGAGGAGACTCTTGCCAAACAGAGAAAGTTTGCTTAGCAACAGTGGAACATCAAACTATTCCACTCTCAGGCCACCCATAAAATCCCAATTGTTGTATTTCTAGTACTTAACCATGAGTTTCTCTTTTTATCACTCTGGTTTGGTTTGTTATTTTACCAGGAAGAAAAACTTTTTTTCATATAGAGAAAATATTTTAGTTTATACATTATTCCATTAAACTTTTTTGCCTGTTCATTATTTTTATTTTGTTTTTATAACTATCTTCAGACTCTGGAAAATATATTCACTGAACTAAAATGTCTAATTGTAGAGGCTACATTTACCTAATGGTAAAACCGGCCCTGTATGGATGTTATGTGATGTCATAGGCCATACAGTAGTTAGTGCCTTTACAGACATGTGGTCTAATGTCACTTTTGTGTGTTTTTATCTCCAGGCGTGTTGTATGGCCTCACTCCAGCCACTCAGTACAGTGTCACTGTCAGCGCCTGTACTCACTTTGGCTGCACAGAGAGTCCACAAAAACACACTGATGGGGGTTTTATGTCACAACTCACAACTCCTGAAGCAGGTACACCATCACAGTACACAATCACAATACATACAACTGCAGTTTGTACGTTAGAATATTTAATTCTGAAATTGTATCAATTCAATTTTATCTTGTACAACTCTACTAATTTCTACTAATGTTTTTTTTTTTGTTTTTTTTTTTTTATTTCTTCTTTTAAAATGTATTTAGCTCCAGATGCAGTTTTTCCCCCTGTTACCGTCTCATCACCCACATCTCTCCGTGTTACCTGGAAATCTCCAGCCAAGTATGTATTAGTGGTTTAGTGATTGGAATATTTTGGAATAATATTATCCCTTAATTATTGTCACAAAGTATAAATAGTCAAAAACTGTGTCAAAATAGTTGTTTTGATTAGTCAGTAATATTATTTGTCTTGTACAATGTTTCAGAAATGACTGATATTTTGTGAATTAAACAAATTTTATTATTATATTAAAGGAATCATTGATATATTAACCTCTTATGTCTTTCACTTGTAGACCCAACGGAGTTATTATAGAGTACCACCTCTATCACAATGGCCAAATGGTCTACAAGGGTATGGGTGAACAGTACAACATTGCTGGTAAGAAGCGCTGTGCCCCAGTGAAGCGGTGACAGGGCCTGTGTGCATAGAGAGGGGGAAGACAGGGAAAAATGAAGTGGAGGATTAGCATTTGAAAGAGGAACGAGCATCGCAGCGCTCACCCAGGGAATAGCACTGTGAAAAAGAGCCCTAAACGCACATGAAAATAAACCGTCTGAGAAACAAAGAAGTGGCAGCATTAGCACACATGCATATACACATCCTACATTGACTTAAAGAAGGTATGAAATACATGTCATACCACTGAGACCAAAGGGTGGCCCGAGGATACCAAGCCGATACAGACTTAAGACACACACAAAAGTACACACACACACATACTGAATGGAACACATGCAAGTTCCCAGGATGCACATATCTCTTAGACGAAACCTTTGGCACAGTTGTAGAGCCACATGACGCCATAGGAGGGCTAGTGATTATTACTGATCTGGACTTGTTACACACATGCAAAGGCAAAACATGGAAGTGGCCATCAGTGTCTGTATGTGTCTGTGTGAGCTAATGAAGGCACCAGAGCACATATCATCCATGCTGAGTTAATAATGCAGAGTGTCTGATGTTCACAGTGATTGGGAGGATTATGGACACACTAATTATACACTATGTGCTTGAATAGACCGTGTTATAGAGGGTAAGATTGCAAAAGAAAGAGTGATGAGAAATGGCTTTGAGACTACAAGGAAATTAGTTGTTTAAAAAGCTGTGGCAGGGGTTATATGAGTTATGTATTATGTAACTGAATATTACTTTTATTTTTTAACATCCCTGGTTGCTGTCTTTAAATATAGGGCTTGCTGTGTACTCCACTCATGTATTGGTTGTAAGTGCATGTACTTCGGCGGGCTGCACCAACAGTTCAAAGGTAACAGTGGTGACCTCTCAGCTCCCCCCTGGGCCTCTGCAGGCGCCAATCCTCACCCTCCTGGATTCACGGACCATTCTGGTGGAGTGAGTGCATCCTTTGGATTATTTAAACACAATCAAATACAACTAATGAATTTGAAAAGAAACAGAAAAACTTTACAATATTATTAACAAAATGTTTGCTAATTATAGCTATAAACTGTTCTCATATGCTCTATATATGATCAAAGGTCTAAATGCCAGCATATTGTTAATGTTAGTGATAAGCCCTGAACATAAGTATGTCTATATGCAAATACCTCCATGCTTGATGACAAATAATTTGTTATAGCAATCGTCATTCAGAATAAAAATAAAATGTTTTATAGTCATAAATATTTTGGCTGTCCTTTCACCCGTTTCAGTGTATACATTGAGACACTGGTGATAGTAGAGACTCAGTGACCTTCTGCAGTTATGTTTACTATGCAGAATATTCTTCTTCACTTGACCTTTCACCTTTAAAGGGAGGGGACGCAGGTAGACGGATCTCTGCCCTTTTTCCATTATGTTTCTGTGTAAATGCTGCTGCTCTGTGCTCAGGTGTGTGTGTCTGCGTGTACGTATGCATGTGTGTGTGTGTGTTTGCAGAGTCAATCTGTGTGAAAGCCATTAGTGTCCCGACTGTCACTTACAGTGAGACTCACCGCACGAGGGCACCATGCCATTCATACACACACATAACATACCACATACATGCAACAATGGACAGAGGCTAAGTCAGACTATGGAGAGACTGAAGGTTCCTCAGGGCAAAAGGGAAAACAGAATCTTGTGTGAATTTGTGTGTTTAATGAGTCAATTTACATAACATTTACAAAGCCAATCTAGCATTTTGTAACAGGGCAAATATGCCAAATATATACCATGAATTAATGAGGTTATGACTATTACTTGTTAATCACCCTATGTGGAAAAAAATTATATTGACATAATAGCTCAGTGGTAAAAGTTGGGAGATCATAAGTGGTCAATATCTTGCTATTTTGTCTGTGAAGAAAGCTGAGGTATTAAAAATATATCAGAGGAATATCAAGGAAATTCTACAAGACTGAGAGGTTATTAGAACTGTCTATATCAAACTACTATATCCGCTGAGTTTAAAATGTACTGAATTCAGCTGTTTTGTTAATAACATTTATAAACAAAATCCAGTCACACCAGTTATGCAACAAAAACTAATGCTAAAATTTTAGCCTTTACTATTCTGACTAAAGACTTTTAAAACTATGAATTTCCAAAAAGTGAGTGATTGCTTAAATTGCCCCGTTATTCAGTTGTTTGAAAAGCAGGCATAAATTACTGTGCCAATAAATTGCATATAAATCTTATTCTGGATATAATAGATTAGTCACAATAGCTAATTGTGCTCTAAACTACACTCATCAGTCATTCAAATAAGGACTCTATAATGGGAGGACCCAAGAAAGAAATCCGTCACAGCTGAACCGGCACTCACCAGTTGAGGGCTTTGTAACTACCATGAAACATATCAAATGTATTACTGTATTAAATAGATGCAACAGAACTTTACAATTGATTGTACCAGTGCTGAAATGTGTGTCATTGATTAACATAATTATACCTGTAGTGAAGCCTTTTAGAAACCAATACTCTAAATTGGTGATATTTTTGGCACTGCCTTTCTAGTCGTCCTCCTCTATCACAGGGGCCTTTCATTCTAAATATAGAAAAGAGTGTCTGTCAAGGAAACTCTTTGCAGTAATGACTTGTGTTTTCTGCCAGTGGAAATCCTACCTTGTCTGTCTAACTTCAACAGTGTCTGTGAGAAACAAAATTAGCATAACACACTAATATTAAATGTTCACATTAGTTAGACAGTGTACCAGTAACTTATTGTTATTTAATAATACTGACTTTTGTTGGTTTTATTCTTACATTCTCTAGGTGGGCCCGTCCCTCTCAGGTGAATGGGGTTCTAGAGTCCTATTCCATCTTTGTGTCTGCCGATGATGGGCCTGTCCTAGTCCACAACAGCACAGACCTCGCTGAAGAATACACTTTACGAAATCTAACCCCCGGAACAGCATACAATGTCACTGTGGCAGTGAGTCTCCATCCATTCTTATTTGTCACAATCAACTATGGAGTCCATGATTGTAATTCTTTATGTCCTTTTCAGGCCTGTACAGGTGGAGGTTGTACACTTAGCCCTCCCAGTCATGCTAAGACAGAGGAGAGCACTCCAGAGGATATCCCAGCACCTGTGGTCACTCCTATATCTCCACATGCATTCAACGTGAGCTGGACTCCTCCCAGTATTCCAAATGGTAAGAAGACATATTTATTATGTAAAAACAAAATCTAAAAATGCTATGTTCTCTATGTTGTGAGTTATTAGCCAAGATTAAATTTCTGTTTGGGTCAAATTGCTCTCCTCTGTTTTCTCGTTTATTGCTTTGGTATAAATGGCTAAAATATGACAAATTGAAATAGCTAAATTATAAAATGGATATTTCAATTTGGTTATTACAACTGGGCCAGGGAGTGTTTTCACAAGCGTACCAGAACGAGGTGTTGGAATGCAGAAGAGAGACGGTGTACAGCAGCAGTGAGTGAGAGGCCAGTGTTTCACTGCGGAGCTTTAAGTGGATGAAAAGTGCTCCCTTTTGACTGAACTGAGAACTGCAGGCACACAGACTAGGCCCACTCTCTGAGATGTTTGAATGCACTACACTTTTCTCTGAAATACCAACATACATAACAGCTGGATTTGTATGTCTGTGTAGAATATCCCCATTAGTTAATGTTAAGATATGGAGTCAAATTAGACAGGTGAGAAATCATGAAGAAAAGAGGAATGATGTGAGGCAGGTTTGGCTCAGCTGAGAGTTTAAATAAGTTTTTTTTGTTTATTTAAGATATAATTTATTGTTTAAAATATGTTTGTCGGCCTCAAACAGACAACGTTGTCCACATGTGGTCTGTCAAAAAAAAGTTTTTTTTATACCCGCATTTCATTTACCAGTACTTCTACCATATTAAGTGAACCAGCATTCTTTATGACAGTATTTTGTCTTTACTACAAACAAGTATTTAAAGTAACATAATTTGATTCATAAAGTATGCTTTATATATTTTAAGTCTTTACAGACAATTGTTCTGTCTCTTGACCCTAAATGAATAAAGTCATAAAACCATTCTCTGCCGTTTCACAGTCTTAAACATATGCACGACTCCATGTTATCAGCGTTACTGCCATGCTCGTTAAAGTCTGTGTAATTCTATAATGTGCCTGTGCCTAATGTGAATTGTGTGTGTTTTACGCTTAATGCCACACGAGTGCATTTCGCGCCATAAACCCTGTGATGTGTGCGCATATTAGCCTGGATAAATTACTTAAAGCCCTTTCTCCTATGATGACAGAAATTCATAACAAGGGATACACTTAATCACAATTACTCGATTATCTCATGCTTAAAACGCTTTAATTTTGTTCCTCAATAAGAAAAAAAGCGCTCAATGCTTTTTTTCTCCATGTGTTCGTTTTCATAAATGGACAGCTACAATGACGATGATGCTGATGGGATGGTGAGGAGTTAGATTTGTCTCTCCCTCGCTCTCTCTCCCCCTTCTCCCCAATTCCGCAGGGATTTGTGTGGGATAATCCTCTCGGGGATTAGGTTGGGGCAACACGCAGACAAAGAGGGGAAATAAGCCTGTTATGCATTCGCTGCTTCATTTCCCAACCTGTCTTTATTACAACCTATACTGATACGGGCTTATTCGCACACACAGGCCTGTAGATGCACGCATGCTCACACACGCATATGATTGGCTACATTAAGAGCTTCCCAGATGTAGTTGCTGTCCAAAGGGGCTTTTGTGTCTTCATTTCCTTGATAGGTGCGTGTATCTGTATGGAGCAATAATAAAACCCACACATGATTAAAGCAGAATAGACCCTCAGTTCTTAGGACTGATCTTTTGAGCCCCTTGTATGCATTTTTATTAAGGAAAGTACATTTGCCATTGCACTGTTTCATTCTTTTATTAGGTGGATGTAATGTAATGTCATTATTGTGCAAGTGTATGGAAGTGTGGGGCTGTTCTCTTGGTGTGTATGTGATCATTTAAGTTGGAATCATCCACCATATGCTCACTGTAGGGATACTGTCCATATAAGAGCATTTATCCTCACAATGCCTATGGCCACATTTGTCATTTCTTTGGCTTTTCATGATACGGTTCAGGAACACTTTTAATTCACTCAGTTATGAGTTGCCTTGTAATCCAATGACCCTAATTTCACCCCTCCATCACATTCCTCTGTTTATATTGTAATATCATAAGTTAAAACTAATGTAGACAGAATAACACTTTCTTTTCAAAATTGTACAAGTGAAAATGATTACATTTTAATTGCTTTCTTCAGCTTACCTTTAGAATGGCAAGGACATTTTTTAAAATCATTTCTACTACTACTATGAAGACATAATAACCTGGTGAACCGGTAGAGTGGCTCATGTGAGAGGAAAGAATCCAGCCTTTACATATCCAAATATAAAAACCCTGTATCATCTATTGTTTCTTAGTACTCTCTTTAGTTTGTACAGCATTCTCTACCCATAGTACCCATAGTCCACAGGTGCCAAAATGGGGTTCACAACCCTCCCTTAGGCGTATATGTTTTTGTTTTTTTGTTTTTTTCAAAATCTGGTGTTGACTGTTACAAGGCATAACAACTTTAAACTTAAGTATATACATTGATTATGATCATTGATCATTTTTTGTTTTGTTGCTGTATAATAATCTTTGTATTATCATGAGGATCTTGATCTATGCTTTGTTGACTTGACAGGTGTCATTACCAGCTATGGTCTTTGGCTGGATGGAGCCCTTATTCTAAACTCTAGTTCATCTGAGAGGTTCTTTGTGGTAGATGGACTTTCTCCATGGAGCCAACATGTTCTCCGCTTACAGGCCTGTACTGCACGCGGCTGTGGAAAAGGACCACTGGTAAGTTACAAATGTACCTGCTTCTTAATCAAGTAAAGAGCAAAGATTATCATCCAAACCTTACCCATTGCTTCAGTGCAATAATTTCAGAATGTGGGGCATGCGTGTGTCACTGGGTGTCATAAAGGTGATCGATTCATGCAGTTCAATAATGAGGGTTGGCGTAGCGACAGTGACATTTGGAAGGAAATGCCACTCTGCACTCAATGATGTCTCTGACGACAGGCCATATTTTGGGGCATTTTTCCAATACAGATGCCATATTTAGTCAAACAGTCAGACCAGCTGACACAGCAGAACAAGAGTAGAGCAAGGTGGGAGGGGTGAACAGGATGAAGGGGTGAAAAGAGGAGAGGGCATGGCATGGATGGGAAATGGAGAGAAATAGAATCAGAAATAGTGGGTGTTTAGGGATTATAGATATTTCTGGGCATAGAACAAATGCTCACAGCAAAGTAGGTCTTGAAATAGGAAGCTGTGACGTAAAACTCAGGGAATTTGTGCATACAAAGGGTAAAGGACATGGACAAGGATCAACAGCAGGTTTTAGAGCAATTTGTGTTTCGAAGTCAAACTAGTTTTGTTTTTGGTAAAATGGAACAAAATATCTTAACAAAACAGTGTGAACTGGAGACTGTTTTACTTACGTACAATAGCAGGTGGAAATGTGTATGTGCATGTAATATTAAATTCATTGTATGAACACAAGAGTATTAATATGCTTCTAGGTCTTTTCATTCTTTTCCTTTTAATCAGACAGAGATGCATACATTAGAAATGGCCCCAGAGGGCCCCATACTCCTAGAGCTGACCAATCACAGCTCACGATCGGTTCGAGTCCGCTGGACTGCCCCACCAAGACCAAATGGGAATCTTACCTACACACTGTACTACAAAAACAAAGGTAAATCATGCAGTTTGTTCATGGAGAACAAAAAGGCATTGCAAGACGTAAGATCAACGACCAATCATATTTGATTGGTGAAGTAATAAAAAGCATATATTTTATTTAATTTAGTGTTTTTTTTAGTTTGTTAACTATACGTGATAAAGGCAGTACAAAATACATATTTTTCATCTTTTATCATTTTGAATATATGTTTTAAACATGCTTCCTCTTAGACGATGATGGCTTTCGGGACGGAAAAACAGCACCGGGCAGCTGGTTAACAGTGACTGACCTGCAGCCCTATTCCAACTACAGCTTCTGGATCAGAGGGTGCAACAGCCAAGGCTGTGTGCAGAGCCTGCCCTTCAGTATCACAACACCACCAACAGGTAATTTTCTCTAAATGATTTCATAACATTATATTAGCATGCAATAGCAAACATCAAACATATTTGTCTATTTCTGATCTCCGATTGTCCTGTGGGTCTAATATTATGAAATATAAATGTCACTAAAAGCTTTATTTGTTAGATCAGGGCCACACCACACCCGCATCCCAGTCAGAGAACAACAACAAGCACACTTCGTAAAGTTCTACTGTTCAAGTTCAAAACAAAGGCATAAGAAAGTATAAATTTTAAATACCAGACGTTTCCTCTTTCTATCTTTCTTTCTATCTCTGTGCCTCTGGCATCTCTTTAGACTTCTTTAAGGCAAACTGTCTTGATGTGTCCTTGTTGTATGAAAGAACAGAGAGAAGATAGCTGAGCATGAGACAGAGGAGCAGCGGAGGAGGAGCGCGGAGAGCGAACCGAACATAAAAGTGCATAGTTTAAAACGATTAGTGACACCTCTGATATTGTACCTGCTAACACAGCATGAGAGAGACATAGACCCAGCAACAGTGTGTGTCTCTGAAGTATAGGTTTAATGTGTCCATGTATGGAGTTGTGTGTTACTTCGGTTCTTGTAGATAAAATTGGTGGACACTTATCAGACATAGATAAAGTCATGACAAACTACAAAAATCTGAAATAACATTGAGAGAGCTGTGACAGAAGGATTTCAAAGGCTTGTTCATGCACATGAGTGTTTGTGACAACTATCTTGGTTTCAAGATGTCTTGTGCAATCAGACACTCCTTGTGGTGAACAGAAATGCATGTATTTGATTGGAGGGTCACTTTATACATCGAGGGGCCTGCTCTTATTGCACATAGTCAACTACTTGTTCACTACTTCTCAGTCATTTGCTTTTTGATTTGTTGTCCCTTGATCTCATCCTTCTTCACTTCTTTGTTTTCACTACAAAGACGGCACTTACCGAATCAAGCTGCTTATGACGATTTTCAAACACTCACATGAATTTATTAATGTGATGAGCAATTATAGTGTGTGGCATTGCAATATAAAGAGGTCCAAAAAGTGGTACATTCATTTGTATTTTAGTGTTGCTTTCAGTTTTGCTTGCGTATTTCATACAATGATCTGTTGTAAGACATTATAATAACACACATTTTGGCCATTACGTGTATAAATTCTAATAAATTAAATTATTACATTTTTATTTCATTGTTTTTATTTTCCTTCTGTTTGTAGCTCCAGATGGTTTGGGTCCACCACAGTTGGTCAGTGCAACTAGTTCAAGTTTGAATTTGTCCTGGTCTGCCCCAGAACGTTCCAATGGACCTGGTCCTCTTCAGTACGGCCTGCAAATGAGGACATCTTTACAGACGTCTGTGTTAAGGTGAGGAGCTCATGCTGAAGCGTTGTTTTACATTGGACATGCAAATAGTGTCCAGCTAATATGGCCTTTATATGAATGACAGACACCCGTTCTCAGGTACACGGCATATACATGTTACCATACGCATACTCACATATAGTACTTAGGTACACATATAGGAACACATTATGCAGCTCTGCTAAAAATGTCACATCAACATGACAGAATATCAGAAAAACAGAGAGGGAATGAGATGGAGAAGCAGGGGGTAGAGTCAAAAAGACAAAAAAATCAAAGCAGAGGGAGAAGGAGGAAGAGAGAGGCAGAGGAAATGTGATAGAAAAGAGAGCGAGAAGGTGTGCATCTGATATGTATTCATTACATGCTCCCTGACAACAAATTGCAATTTAATCCAAGAAGAGGAGGCTCTCATTCTGTGGTAATAAATAAATGACTAGCTACATGTATTATATATCAGACAGCCATGCCCTCCTCCTCTCTGGCTTTGGAAATCTCATTGTTCTCTGATTTATTCATTCATTCATCCCTTCTATCCATCTAATGCTAAATGGTCAATGGTCCTTCATTTATGACAATATTCTTTTACTTTGTCCTAGATTCCTTTGTATGATAACATGACAAAGAATCATCTCTCACACAAAAGCTTATTAAGAAATTATAAAATTATGGAGAAAAAAAAAACACTAAAACACTGAAAACACTAAAATATATAATGCACCATTATAATATAAACATGGGGTTTAATGTTAAATGTTGTTTAAAGTGTTTGTGTTTTTCTGTTTATTATTTTTATTAGATTATTGGAAAATGCCACAGACACCTTTAGCTTCTCTGTGGAGGGCCTGAGACCTTACAGAGAATATGTGTTCCGAGGAACAGTGTCTCATCTTCATGGACAGACCTTGGGACCCTGGACAACTTTTCAAACGGCAGAAGACAGTATGTAGACGCACACTAGCACGTCATTTGTCTTACTCTTGACAAAATCTACACATCTGCATCTGTATACGTATGTTCATAAGTTAGATTTTCAATGGGAAATGTGACTAATAATATAACAAGACAACAATTTTTTTTTGCTTATTTTACAAATCGAAAAGGGGAATTAGGGAATTTAAATATCGTAAGGTGCATCTGTATGTGAGTGACCTAGCCAGTGTCATTGTGGGCTAATTGGTATAATAGAATCATATTAGCCAATGGAACAGCCTCCTCAGTGCTAAGTTATAAATTAATTAGTACCGCACTATTATCACATACATTATCATTAAGCACATTTCAGATTTGCATACAGCGGAGACACTCTGTGACGGAGTAGCCCCGTCAGCCAGCGTGGGGAGGCCACAGTGCCAACACACATGCACACGTGCGTGTTGTTGTTCCTTACCTACCTGTTTACCGCTGTCCCCTGGTTTTCCTCACGTAGCCATGCTCAAACATTCCTTTCATCATAGCCATTGCTCTTTTTCCAAAGTTTTCTTCATGTTCGCTGTCACCTCTGTGCGCATTAGTCAGCCAACCCAAGAGGACGTTACAAGTAACATCATGTGACTTGCCCTTTTTGTACTGAATAATATTATTTATTTTTTCTAGCTCTGCTTGGAGCCTATTGTTAGGATAGTTTTGTTTATTGTAACATTTGTGATTGTTCTATATTAATGGGGAAATGTATCTATTTGTAGAGAAATTGCCATTTTTCTTTGTTAATTGATTTGTAGAGGGGCCTCATACTATAAAAGGGGCCTCCCACCACCAAGCAGTGTGTGTGAAGGGAAAGCTGTGTGCACTGCAGGCACCAGCTCCAGCGGTATCCAAGGGCTGCTCAGTGTTTTTGTTGCTGCTACAGGGCATCAGCTCCAGAGCTATCCAAGCACTACTCAGTGTTTTTGCTGCTGCTACAGACTGTAAATAAATCTATCCATTATTTTTTCACTATTTTGTGCACTTCTGGGGATAAAGTCCCCAACACAATTTTTGACTACACCATATCATTATTTTTCTATAAGAACTAACTACAATTGGTGTCAGAAGTTGGATATGGCGACGATATCGCAGAGATTTCCAGCTGCATGGGTTGGAACCTGCCCTTCCAGGATTTCAGCCTTCTCCGCAACCTTCTCGAATGCTACTCCGAACGTCACTTCGGGTTCATGTCCTGGGCCCTACTCCAAGCAAATCGATTTGCAGTCGTCAGCTAGGACTACCAAACTCTGGAGGCACGAGAGTAGTTCTGCATCCTGGCCATAGCGAGATGGACATGCTAGAGATTTTGTCAATCAACAACCTTGAGCCAGAAGGTGGAGCAAGATCTGAGTGGAGGCACTTTAGTGATCCAAAAACACCACCTTAGCAAAGCTGCGAGAAAAATACCACCTTACCAAAGCTGCGAGAACTACCTGCTTAGGTTTGAGCTCTACGCCAAGACCTGGAGGTGGCCAGAGTCTTGGCGTAAAACTCCCACTGTCAAGAGATGAGGAGGAAGCCCATAGCTATGTCCACCTGAAGGCAACGCTGCTCACCAAATTTGACATCTCTCAAGAGGCATATCGGCAGTGATTTAGGGAAACTGGAGTCCCCGTCGGAGAAAGGCCTACAGAGACTTTCCGACATTGGGTCCGACCAGATCATCTGTCAAAGGAGGTGATCGGGGAACTAATTATACTGTTTAGAACTTGAAGGACAGCTTTCCCTTTTGACTGTAATTGACAACTTTCCAAAGGACTTGATTCTTGGGACTGATTTTCTGCTGCTCATGGACTTGTTGTAAGAAACAGGGAAAGACTTTGGGGGAAAAGCTCAAACTGTGAGTCTCCAACCTCTGCTAAACTTGGATGGTAGTCTGTGTGAGGGAAGAACAAAGAGGTTAAGTAATTCCAAATGTCAGCAATGTTTTGAGAAAGAACTGATGGTAACTGATAATGATACCAAGGGCCTAACTTCTGATGGGTTGTGGGAGGTGCCAGTTAATATTTATAGCTTGCAGAGACAAGATGCGTCTTTGAAATGTTACAATGTTATTATACAAGAAGGTGGTTTGTTGGGCAAAGAGCAGTTTGTTCTGGAGAATGCCATTCTGTATGCTTGTAATGATGGTCGTAAACGCCTGGTCGTCCCTGCTAACTACAGACCGTTGGTATTGCACTTAGCGCACACAAAACATTCCTTCGAATCACCACCCGTTTTTTATGGATCAGCATGTATACTGACATAAAGGTATACTGCACCATGACCCTCATGTCAGCTCACTGGTTCTTCCCACAATTCTTCCCAATCCAACAGGGCGCTACTCCAAGTGCTTCCAGTTATCTGTCCCATTTCGTAGGATCGCCATGGCTATTGTTGGTCCATTGCCACCGAGCGGTCGAGGACACCAGTACATCCTCGTCCTGTGTGACTACGCCATCCGCTTCCCAGAGGTCTTCCCCCTCCGATCTATCACTGCTCCAACTGTTCTATGGGCTCTGATCCAGCTGTTCTCGAAAGTTGGAATTCCAGAGAAGACTATGACCAATCAAGGTATGAACTTCACATCCCAGCTGCTTCAGGTATTCCACAAGCAACTGAGCATTTCCACCATCAGGACCACTCCTTATCATCCTCAGACCGACTGATTAGTGGAGCAGTTCAATCAGACTTTTAAAAAGATGCTCCAGAAGATTGAAGGATGACTCGGGGAAGGACTGGGACCATTGACTTCCATTTCTGTTGTCCCCCTCGAGCTTCTGTATGGTTGAGATGCACAGGGGCCCTGGACCTGCTGAAAGCAACATAGACCAGGAATGACCGAGGGGTTGTGCAGTTTGTGCTCCAAATGAGGGGCAGCCGGGCCCAGCATCATGAGGAAGCAGTCAAGAACCTTCGAGAGGCGCAGAAGAAACAGAAAATGTGGTATGACCCTAAAATTCCAGAGAAGAAGAAGGCCGAAGAGCTGGAGTCTGGAATCTAGAGTGGAAAGAGCAAGTTGCCGCTGTTCCCAATGTTGCTCTTCTGGTCCAAGCAGTCAAAGTGGAGGAAGAGGAAGTTCAAGATACCCCTGACCTGGCCCACCTTACTGCCAACCTGATTTTCGAGCTTCAGCAACTCTTCAGTGAAATGCCTCCCTGTTCTCCGTCAAAACCACTTTTGTGGTGCAGCCCAGTCGTGATAAAAAAGATAGGACTCTGAGAATCTGTATCGATTTTCGTAAGCTGAATGCTGTTTCTGAATTTAATGCCTATCCTATACCTTGCATAGATGAGTTGCTGGAACGGGTCAGGTCAGTCAGGTATATCATGACCTCATACCCAGGGAATACTGGTAGGTCCCTTTAGACCTCAGCAGCCAACCCTACACAGCCTTCTGGACTCCAGCAGCCTTGTTTCAGTTTTACAATTATGCTGTTTGGCCTGTATGGGGCATCTGCCACATTTCAGTGGCTGATGGACAAGATCCTGGAAGAGTGCAGCGCAGCATATTTGGACAATGTTGTGATCTACATGCAGACATGGGAGGAGCATCTCGCACACCTGAGGAAGGTCCTGGGAAAAATCCAAAATCCAAGTTCAAGTTATTTCCATTTTGAATGTTATGGCTGACATTATTTTCTAGTCTGGTTTGGTTCTAGTTTGTTTCTTTATTAGAACACATTTCAGAAATATAAGCCATTCATTGGACTTGTGTAACCATTATTCAGAATACACATGGTACAGCACATGGAATACAGTATGTATACTTCAAAATATAAATTATATACACAGAGGCACAACATTTTATGAAGAAGCGACTCAAAGCAATGGCAGGCACACATTCAAGTGGACTGGATTTTCCTTACATTGATCTGTAATTTGTCACCATAAAACCTGTCCCCTTGTCATCACTGCTGTGACAGGAAGCACTGCATTCTTTTCCTAATCCCTATGCCTACTAAAAATGACGTATTTAGGAAGCATTTTAGACATGTCATTCAATATGATCTCAGGTGCAAGAAGGTCATTGGTAAGGTTGTAATATTTATGGATTTGTGACAACATCGGTGCAAATATTAGCACAGTGTATTGAACTATATGTATTTAAAATCTTAAAAACATGTAATATCTTGAACAAATGAACAACTTTTGATAAAGGCTCAAGGTAGAGGCTGAAATATGTAATGTAAAAAGATAAGTGAGAAAGCTAGAAGAAGGAGAGAGATGGTTGAAAAGAAGAGAGGGAGAGAGACGAGCATTCTCCTTTCCTTTTTATCATTCTATTAATGTTTTATATCCATCTTTTAATGTAATTTGGTGCCTATGAATTTGTGTGGCTGTAGAACAGATGGACAGCTCCTGTGAACATAAACTCTAGCAGTGTTGGACAGCTCCCTTTCCTCTGTCGACTCCCATGTTCACACCCACTAAGTGATCTGAGAGAGGGCCCGGCGCTGGGAGAATCAAACGTGTGTGTATACGCTAGGGAGAACCATATAGGAGCACTAGGAGAGGAGCATATGCAAGCAAGAAGAGTGCCATAGGAGAACATAAAGCCTAAACTATAAAGCCTATGACCATGGCTTCATGCTACTGTTGTCACAAAAAATTTGAAATTTGATTTTGATACTAAGGGAAAGACTCAATACCGATACAACAGTGATAATGGACAATAGAATGTAATTTTCAACAAAAAAAGGATTTTTTTAAAAATGGTCCTAACCATTCATTGAAACTATTCAGAACAAGTCCAGTTTTCTAATATGAATGTTTTTTTTTTTCAGTGTCAATACTTGTTAAATTGTATCTAATTTTGTTTTAGTATCGATTAGTATCCGGGTATTATTGATCCTTTTGATAACTCTACTTCATGCTATGAGAAATGAACAATGCACATGTAAAAAAGTGGTAGAAATGTAGGCAACTTTGGGACTGGCCCAAAGAGAACACTGGCTTGTGCTCTCTGTGACTCAACATGTAGGCTATGTTTTATTTGAACTAAACGACCCATTTATTTATTTATTTATTTATATATTCTCCTTTATTTACTGTATCTAATTCCATGCTGGTTATACTATTCATATTAGTTTATTTTACTTGAAAAATACAATAATTAATTTTGTCAGTATTGGTCTATGTCTGCTTGTTTATTGCTGTTAGTGACCTTAGTAAAATATCACACTCCTCGTCCTTCTGTTTTCAAACACATGGTGCACAGATAATGCATTGGAAAAATACTGGAACATTAATTCTTTCCTTATTGTGTGACACATTTAAAACCATGTCATAGACGTGTTGATGACGGTAAAGCCCTGCATTTGTCCTCATTAGGACTTACAGAAGCCTCGACTCACCTTCAGAGGCCCAGTACCTCACATATGCACAGGCTGAAAGAGACACCCTTCATTTTATTTTTACATAGACACACACTGATCTACACACAAATACACTCACACTTTGAGAGATGACATGCAGACACACACACACTCACTATTCTTCCTCCACTGCCCTTCAGGCCCTTGTCACTTGATTGTGTTATTACTATGCTAACCAAATCCTTATAAATGTGATTTAAGGCTTGGTGGGTTGCACTCCTGGTTTAGACCCCTGCTACTGTGTTTTACTGAAAAGGCAGGGAACAAGGGCGAGCAGTGTACAGGGAGTGGAGAAAAGATGGATGTTTAGGGCCTAGAATAGACAGAGATAGAGGTGGATGAGGAAAGCAGCAGTGAGTAACAAGGCATAGTACTAAAATGTGGGTTTGCTACATGTCCCCTGGATGATCGGTAATGCTTCAGTAAAAACTGAAAAAAGGGAAAAGCATCACCTGCATGTTAAATGAAAATTTCAATTGAAAAACTTAACAGCCCTTCAAATTGCAGAATTTTACACGCGCCAGTAAAGCTTAAATAACACTGAACACTGAGGGAGAGGTGGTCTGGGGGAGAGGACAAAAGGAATGAGAGAATAGGGGCAACAACAAGGCCTGTTTAGGCTGATGAGCTGCATGCAATCAAAGGAAACTAGCTTGTGTTTTTATGTCAGTTGATGGATATGATTGAGAAAAGTCATGATCAGATTGTCCCAAAAAGCAAAAAACCTTAACATACAGAAATACATATGCAGACTGGAGACAGGCAGACAGATTATTCCTGGGGTTCAGTGGACCTTTGGTGGTAATTGAATCAGTGTGAGTGCTGAGTAGAACTGGCATAAAAACCTGTTAACCCAAAAGGTCAACTCTGAATTGTTTATTTAGCAGGGCGACTGGAGAAAGGATGTAAAAAGGACAAGAACAGAGTACATCCAAAATTCAGTAAAAACGAGAGAGGGAGAAAGAGAGAGGAGAAAGAGGGGAAGAATAAGGGATTCAAATGCTGGCACTTGCATTCTGTAAAACCAACCAAACTCTACATCCACATGTTATAGGCGTGTTTATTTTAGTTTGTGATAAAGTGTTTGAGTCTATGAGTGAGCATGACTATTTACTGGCTTGTTGTAAAGAAAAAAAAAAAAAAACAGTGAAAGTGCTTTTAATATATAAACGTGTACCACTATCTGGCAAACTTGTTGGATCTGAAACAATTACATTGCTATGCTACTACCACTTGGGGATTATCTGTGACTAAGTCTCTTAATGAGCACCTTATGTAAATCTTGTTTGACATACACATTCGCATACATGCTTTCACACTTCTTTCATGTACGACCGGCTGCTAGTCGTCTTTTAGTCTCTCACTCTGACGGACTCTTAACGCACACACACACTTTGCCATCTGGGAAAGCCGTTAGCAGTTAGCGGTAGCACTTAGCGACGCAGCACGCTCCTTCAGTCCGCTCAGTCACCTTGATCTGCTTGCCCTTCACACAGAACCATTACCGCTATACGGCAGCGCTGTGGGTGCAAGCGGGCACGTGTGCATGAGTTAGGCAAAAATGAGTGTCTATGTATTTGGACATGCACTGTATCTATGTGTGTCCATTATGGAGGGGTTCAGCTAGATGTAAATGCAGGGAAAGGAGGGCAGAGGGGGCATTACCTTTAAATGAGCTCCCATACAGAGTCTCAGCTTGTGTGGCTCGTGTCAGAGAGAAATATTTTAAGTATGTGCCACAGATTTTGAATGTCTGGTTTAAACAGAAATAAACAAATACAATGTCTTTTTCTGTTTCTTTCCAGAACCGGGACCGGTCAATACACCAACTGTCCAAGGCCTTTATCCTCGGAGTGCAGAACTTACATGGGCCGCACCCTTAGAACCAAATGGCATTATTGTAAATTATACTCTTTACCTTTACAGCAGTTTAGACACTGAGTTTGATGCAAAGCCTATTTCAAAAGTTACCTCTGTGGTTCCAAGCTACTCATCACCAGCAACTGAAACATACTTAACTTGGAGTGAAACCCCTAAGACAAGATTACAACTTACAACATCAGACCTGAACACTGTGGTGTCATCACCCACCACCACAGCCCATATGAGGTCTAGTTCAAGGATTCCAATACAAAACATGACTGAGAGAAGCAATACCAGCCAGAGCCCTGGTTTGCTGTCATCTAGTTTCACTAGCTCTACTACCTATATTCAGTCTGCAAATTCCTCTGTCATAATGATTACTGTCCATGGGAACAGCACTAACTACACTGTTGATGGCCTTCTACCATACACGACCTACAGACTACAGGTAGACATTGTATTCCACATTCCAAGTGTATGTATGTAGAACAATATATGTACAAACTGTGTCGTGTCTTTGTATAGGTTGAAGCATGCACTTTTGTGGGGTGCACATTATCTGAGATTTCTCAAAGTTTTCGCACTCTTGCTGCACTTGCGGAGGGTGTGCCTGCACCTCAAGTCTACTCAAACACACCCACCTCTGTTCTTTTATCCTGGGGTGCAGAGGAGAGGAGTAACGGCCCTCTGGAACGGTAAGCATTTATGTAGTTTCCAGACCTCAGATCCACCCTTTTTGATGATTGTGCCTCTTCACATAGATGGACAATAGAAAGGAGAGTTGCTGGCACCAATCTGATTTCTACTGTGGGACATCTCTCACCAAACACTCCTCCTCTTTCTTATTTGGACACTTCATCAGCTCTTAGTCCATGGACGACCTATCAATATCATCTGATTCTTCAAAACCTGGCAGGCAGAGCAGCAGGTCAGTCACATTATGTTTTTAAATCAAAGCAATATGTTTAATTATGGCATAGCCACAGTGACGTTGACATTATATTCCAATAACCGTAAAGCTTGTTTATTTTTTCATTGAAGGGCCTTGGGTCAATGTGACGACTCGACCATCTCGGCCTGCGGGTCTAAGCCCACCAAGAGTTTGGGTTTTAGGACCGGAGTCACTTCAGGTACTAGAAACTTTATGAACTCTTAAATGTTCAATTTGTCACCTGTTTAGTATCTTGTGAAGTACTGCACATCGCCAATCACACAGTTTGGAAGAATAGAAAAGACAAAGCAATGTCAAAGATGTTCTTCATCTTTCTTTTTGGTGATTTAATGAGAAAGGAAAAACACTCAACTCAAGGTCCCCTTCAGGAAATGGGAGGGGCTGTGACCCTGTCTGAGGCAGTTTCCTTCCTGTCGGCCATTTTGAAGGAGGGGCCAGAATTAAGATAATCCTACATGAAGGCCCATCAATGAAAGTCTAAGAAACAATTTTGTATGCATACACACTTACACATTCACAGGCACTCACAGCTCTGCACTAATGCTAACTGCTGAAAAATGCTAATGCCTGTCATCATTTCAGAACCGCCCCTGTCATCTCTGCTGCAGCACAGCTTTAGGGGTCAGGGGTCCAATAGGCAAAGTGTCCTTCTTGGTTGTTGCTAATTGGACAGACAGGCAGGCTGTTCCTGGTTACCAACTGACCTTGACAATAGTGAAGTTTGGATTGGCTTTTGGTTTATTGAACCTACAAAGCAATTCTGTTTTTTACCCAATCCATTTGTTATAAATATTAAGTAAAAAATATTTGTGCAGGTTTTTAGTTGAATTGAGCAGCTTATTCTACACAAGCCCGTGTCTGTACAAATATGGGCATTGCTTTAAGTTGGCAAAAATGCAATATCTCTATTTCAAATATATTGCATTCATTTGCAACTCAACAGTGTTTTCTACAACTGATATTATGAAGGTTTTCGCACACTGGAACACTCAGACTCTGAAGTTTTCTGCCTACCTTTCATAGTTCCATTTACACTGGAGCTCTCACTCTCACACATTGAGCAGGATACAGTACAGCCTCAGAGCTCTGTGTCATGCCAGGGTCTCTGCTGTCTTCACCATCTCCAGATTACATCAAGCTATTCAATCTGTAAATGACTTCCACCACAAAGCACACCCAACACGCACTTTGGGAAATGAGCTACCTAACTCAACGTGACCCTGCCCATATGTAATTTTGTGTGTGCGAGTGTGCATGTGCGTGCGTGTGTCTGTATCATCTCATATGTCTCTTATTAAATGAATATCAAGGTTATATGGAAAATAATTATTCTTGACATTCATTCATAATGCTCTCATCATCAGTGACCACTTAATCACTTACAAAAGTAATTCTGAACAAGCCCTGAACTGATCAGCTGGTGTTCATGACAGTTTGTGTGTTTCAGTCTGTTAGATCAATGGTTTTCAACCTTTTTCCTTGAAGCTGTCAGACATCATCATCAAAAAACAATCCAATAATTTATGGGTAATCACATGGTCATGAGCATGCACTGTTTAAACCTTAGTATTTAAATTTATTTTTGTATTTTGTATTTTTGTATTGTATTATCTTTGACAGTAGAAGGAATTGGTGTTCTCTTGTCTCATTCCCATGAAGTAATTCCAGTATTTGTCATTTTGTTTCTTGTTTATCTTTCAATCCAAAGGAAACAAAAGGTTGAGCTGTTATTTGTCCAATAGCATAATCTGCCAAATACAAAATATTATGTCAAAAACTTACAGTAATGGCAATAATGTAGCTACATTGTCATAGTAACTCTTTTTTTGGTTGTTGTTTCAGGTCACGTGGTCTCCCCCTCTGATTCCAAATGGAGCGATTAACAGCTATGAGATCCGCCTCCAAGACCTTCGCATTGTTCATGACCATGACAATGCTTCTGATTATAACATCACAGTGACAGAACTCACTCCCTTCACTAACTACACGGTCACTGTGTTGGCATGTTCCAGTGGAGCTGGGATTATTGGAGGGTGCACTGAAAGCCTTCCAACATTGGCTACAACATTGCCCACTGTACCTCAGGGCCTTGCTCCGCTGACCATAGTGCCTGTCAGTGAATCCTTTTTGGCAATTTCCTGGCAACCACCGCAAAGACCGAATGGACCCAACATCAGGTTATAGGATTAACACAACATTAAGTTTCACAGTGTATATATATATATATATATATACACACACACACACACACACACACAC
>KN471679.1:9355-21453 GCA_000787095.1 Periophthalmodon schlosseri
GTTTGTGCAAGCTCTGCCGTCAGCACTAAAGTCAAAGATTTTTTTTCCCCCCTTCTGTTTTATTGATGCCGTAGAGTACAGTGCGCGGATCCCACCTCCTCCCCGCGCTGGTTTGGAGTGATCTTACCAGGAAGTCATGACCTGAAGATTAGCAAAGAGCCACCCGCGCGTCGGCTGCTGTGTCTCTGCTGAGTGATAATCAGGGCAAGTTGTGTTGGAGGCAAAAGCTTCCTATCGGGAGTTGGACCTAGCTCTGTACCTGGCGGCGTAAGCCCCGGCGGCGTTGGCAGTTTGATAAATGACCCACCTGGGAATAAAAAGTCACTGGCAAATTCTACAAGAGGCAGGGCCGAACCCGTCTCATTCGGCTCCGTGGGATTCAGACAGCACATTTTTGCATTTTCTTACATCAGAATATAGACTGATTTGAATGCAGGGAAAGTCCAGGTTATAGTTTTCTAAAGGTCATGAGTGGAAATAATTGAACTAGCCCGAGAGTTGTAAAGAGAGGCAAGAGACTGACGTAAGTGAAGTTTATTTACGATAAGGGACCTAGAGACGTGAATACTCAACATGTTGTGGTAGTATGGTGCGTTCAAGTTGGGCCATTCTTTCATTGTAGGGAGTATTATAACCTCTGATGACATAGGGAAGATATCAAGAACCTATCGGGAGGTGTTCTTGATACAGTAGCGCAAGTAGTCGTGTAGAAATCAGTGGCGGAAGTACAAGTAGAATTGTTTGGTATCTGTACTTTACATAAGTCAGTTTTACAGTGGATACTTTTTACTTTTACGTCACTACATTTGCGAGACGGTATCTGTACTTTCTCCTCCGCTACATTTTTTAACTGGGCTAAAAAGTAAAAAGTACTTTTCATATGATTTGAGGAGTTACTTTTACCATTCGTGGTAACATCCTGGACTGAAGTTTTGGCTTTGAGCAAACAAAAATAAATACACAAAATTCATAAGAAAATTAAGACATTGATTCGTATTGTTACTTTTGACCAAAATATGTATCATTTTGAAATCAATATCACTACATTTAACACTTTAACAAATGAATGACACTTGTAAAATCCTATTACTTTTTATTCTTAAAGTACATTTTCGAATGGGTGCTCAAATACTTTTACTTAGGTGGATTTTTTCATGTTTTATTTTCACTTGAGAAACTTTTTACTTCTGTATCTGTACTTTTACTGAAGTAACAAAAGTACTTAATCCACCACTGGGAGAAATAGAACTACAACTACTATCACAGCAACATCTGATATACTGCACTCTTGAAAAAATGTAGTACCTTCCTTACTTCATGTTACGGCACTATAACATGAAGCATATTTATGTTTCTTAACAGTAAAATACGGGACTATAGTTTCTAGCCCTCCTCTGGACAACGATTATGACCCCCAATAAACAAGTGCTGAAGTTATATTTACACACAAGATTGTACATATTTTTTATAGTGTGTATGTTCTGTCGTAAAAATGCTCAAAAACAATTTATGAAACCTAACAAATACTATGAGGTAGAGGTGGACGATGGCGCCAAAACAAACAAACCTGTTTTGGGATCATTACACTGCCTGGTGAGGTCCGTGTCCGCGTGCCCCTGGCTGCTAATAACCTTTAGCTAATTACCCTATCCCCACATCTTAGCGCTCATTAGGGGGAGAGGGCGAGATGATATCCAATTAGGGTCTTGTCAAGTCTCAAAACACGTCAGCTGACCCAATTTCTGTTCACCTTGTGTGCTCCTGGCTAAGCTACATAGAGGTTAACACATTTTTTTTTAATCGTGTTTACACTTTTAACACGGCAGCCAATGAGAAAGTTGGGTACATCAAAAGGAAGGATGCCAAACGTGAAAAAAAGTTAAATATCTACCAAAACACCCTTCGTACCAATAGTATTTAACAAATTGTCATGGATTATTAAGAGTTTTTGGTCCCAACTGCACTGTAAAAAGTCACGCCCTAATTAGTTGGTGCGTCCCAAAATGGCCAATTTAAATTTGCTGATGATCAGCAACTTAAGTCATTTAATTCAAAGGATTGGCCAAGCTGACCATCACGCTTAATTCTCTATGGTCTTTGAGCATCCTAATACCAAACTAATTACTTCAAATACTTACTTTAATTTTTTTAATGAGGCAAATGGACATTCAGAAATATAAAAACTCAAAGCCCAGTTCCAAGTTTGAACTAATGTTGATTAAATACCGCAGACATTTTTATTGGAACTGAGGTTAGGTCGCCCAAAAAAACAAACAAAAAAAACAAACGTCAACTAGGGTTAGCATCTTTACCGCACGCAGTTGTAATGAACGCAATTTGATGGCAGAAATGCTCAAAATGAGTCTGCCGATAATTTATGGACTAAAACAGCGCAGGAGAATTTTACTGATTTTTACCTGTGACGTAACAATCCTGGGAAATTCAAAATCTCATGAGAGGGAGCGGACTTAGGTACACAGGATTTATCAAGCAAACATGAATGAAGCTAAATACAACTCTAGGTATGAGTTGATGAGGGCACAATATGGTTAAAAGCTCAAAGTCAATACTGTATTACGTATGTCCTTAAAAAGAGACAGCAGTGCTTCGCAAATATCATGAAATTTGGCATAAAGGTTTTGAATGTTTTTGAAGCAGCAATAATAAAAAGCTTTTGTCAGTCTTAATTATTTTCCAGATCCTGAAAACTCGATTTTATTCACATTTGGCAAGCCTGAATTTCCGTGTTACACCAACCAACAGCAGACATTCTCGGCTTGAGCGCGTGTGAAGCCGAAAGTTATGCATTCAACTGATTTTTTTGTCAAATACCTGCAAGTCACGGCAGACTGCACCGGCCCGGCTGGTCATTTCCACTTTTGGGAGTGAAGTGGACTTTTAAAGACTGGAATCAGATTAGTGTCAAGGGGCCAGCTGCTGTGAATGGGAGCTCTGACGGTGGGTGACACGCAGGAGCACCCATGGGCGCCTCGTGTCATTTTCAGCCTGATGGCCTCATCCCTGTGGACATCAGAGAGGGGCACCTGTAATCTGCGGTCATTCAGCAGTGACTCGCCGAAATGGAAACCAGCGCCGCTCGAGAGAGACAGAGAGAGAGCGAGAGATGACGGGCCAGATCTGGTACCGTTCATGTATTTATCTACCTGACACTAAATACTGCCACTTCTGCGATGTCTGGTCCCTCTGGCTTATCAATATTAGCTATTCAGATGTAAAACCGATGTCATAATAAAAACACTGTTGTCCATAATGTAGGAAAAAAGTTACGTCTGCTTAAAGATGCACTACTTTCTGCTTGTCTCTACGGAGATGCCTTCGTTTTGCCTGGAAGGTTCCACAGTATGGCAGAAAAAACGCTTGCATGTATTAAATTATGCATGTTTTCATTGCTAAAAAAAAAACGTATTCTTATTGTAAGTGCCTCGCCTTGGCCTGATGGCGTCACCCGCTTGTCTCCATGGAAATAGACAAGTGTAATACTTTACTGTGGAGCACTGTAGGCAAAACAATAAATAACATCATAGCGCGCCTTTAAATAACAGAAGAAATGTGGACTTGCTTTGTTTATTTCTTTATTAAAGCTCTTTCGTGTCACAGTGGCACAATTCAGGCTGACGTTTGCAAGCTTTCGTAAATGATAAACTCAAGCAGGACGGCATCGTTAGGGCGGCAGTAGCTCAGTTGGTAGAGGGTTTGTCCACTGTCCGATTCCAGCTCCCAAAGATGAATACTGTCGCTGTGTCCTCGGGCAAGACACTTAACCCCCCTCGCCCCCAGTGTCTGCGTACACTGGTGTATGAATGTGTGTGAATGGGTGAGTGGTTCCTTGATGTAAAGCGTTTTGAGTGACTTAAAGGTGGAAAAGTGCCTAAAAACGTGACTAAATGTGTGACCATTAGACCTAAAAAAAACCAAACAAACGAATAATGTAAAAAGGAACTCAAACTCTTGTGCCGATCCCAAATCTGTAAACACGCTGAAATAGATCCATTTAGCTAGGTGTAACACTAAGTACACTAATTAACACAGCAATACATCAACAGTATAGGTTTCCAGCCTTGTTGCAATGTTAATATAGAAAAAAAGTAGCATTTTGTGACGCTGGCTCCCCCAAAAAGTGCATTAACTTAACTTAGACTAAAAGGGTCTATTCAGCACATTCAGATGTATTAAGACTTATGGATAGTTGTATTGAAGGATTCATTCTAGCTTTAGCTCAAACTGCTGTGCAAACACTTGTGGTTGTAGTTAGCAGTAAAAATGTCTTTAGCCTCCTCCCGATCGGACTCATAATGAACTCATTTGAATGTATTTCTACTTTGGTAATTACAAACTAATTAGAATTGATAAATCACATGGGTGCAGCCCGCGTGGAACATTGATTATTATTGGCTATGGTCTAAGCAATTCTACATCAGGACCTGGAGGTGGGCACACTGAAAGAAATGGAAATACCTTTTTTTAGCTAGCCCACGTTATCTTGCACATTCAGAACTATTTCCTATTAGCCTTTTCAGTGTAAAAATTGGTCCATAAGTGAAGGACGACTGGCAAAATATTCACTTACTTAATAATGATAATAATAATAATAAAATGATTTCAACCTGGAGAGACTCAGACAGACACGGAGACAAAACTATTAGGCTTTGTATGTGTGAACCCTCAGTCCGTGCGTGTGCGATGGGTGTTTAAATATGGCAGAGCGGGCGCTGGTTGGACGAAGAGGAGGCGCGGGGAGGAGTAATAGCAGGAGGTGATGAAGGCTGAGGAGCAGGTAAACTCTGGAGAAGCTTTGCGGTAGACGGGAGCGGAATTAGGTCTTGTGAGGTACATTTACACTAGCTCCATTTGCCTTTTGAGATAAGTAAAGTATTCTAAATATATATAAATGTATATAACTATAAATATAACTTAATATGTAAAATAGAAATGGATGTGGGAGCGAGAGGGGGTTCAAAGCATGAGTGGCCCCCTGCTTTGCTCTTCTAAACAACATATGGTGAAAAACATGTCTTATCTCCTCACGCATTAATGTATTCAACCGCATTTTATTATTAGAACAAACATTACCATAATTCTCACTTGGCGGCTGTCCAGTCATCTCCCGGATCGAGGCTGATGGCGACTTGGCCTGGCTCGCTGTCCGGCCCTGACATGCATTTTCAATAGCCTCCTAAAGTAGTGCTTCTTCACTTTTTCAGCACACCATTTGGCTCTCGAAAGCTTTGTTGCATTAACTAATTTGGCCTCATTCAGTAAATCAAGCTGGGACTAAACTAGACCAGATCAAACCAGGTCAAAGAGTTAAAATAGGACATTATTATTATTATTATTATTATTATTATTATTATTATTATTATTATTATTATTATTATTATTATTATTATTATTATTATTATTATTATTATTATTATTATTATTATGCATTTATTTATTTTTATTTATTATTATTTATGTATTATTTTTTAAAGTTAATATAAAAATAGTTCTGAATATGCAAGATAACATGGGCTAACTAAAAAGAGGTGTTTCTACAATCCTCCCAGTCTTGATGTAAAACTGCTTAGACCATAGCCAATAATAATCAATGTTTCGCACAAGGATTATAAAAAGGGACTTAAAGGTACACTATGGAACTTGTCCATCCTCCTAGAGACAAGGTGGTGACTCCTCGGGGCCAAATTACAAACCAAATTAGTGGAGAGGCAAGCCCTGTCAGCGTAATAATGCATGTTTTTCAATGTGTTTTTGAGCAATAACATGTCTGGAATTGAGAAAATGCCAGATATATATGTTTAATGCCACACTGTGGAATATTCCAGGCGAAGAACTAACCTCTCCATGGAGACAGCAGGTGGGGAAAAAAAGACATACTGCACCTTTAAGGTCTATTTCCAGGACTGTCAGAACTACTCCAGGTCCAAACAAAGATATATAGGGACCAGTGGTGGAAAAAGTACTCAATTTTGTTACTTAAGTAAAAGCACAGATACCAACGCAAACAAAATACTCAAGTAAAAGTAACAACTGAAAAAATCTACTCAAGTATTAAAGTACCCGTTTAAAAATGGACTTAAAGAGTAAAAAGTAAAAGTATTTCATGCAGATTTTGAGGTTTTATAACGCTTCAAATGTTGTGATTTTGATAAGATTTGTGCTGAATTTTTGTTCAGTAGAAACAACTGAATATTTTTTTTTCCTAGCTGTTTTTATTTGTGTATTTTTGTTTGCTCAAATTATGAACATGATAAAATTTTTCAGTAGGTCTCAGACAATAATAAAAAATACTTTTACTTTTCAGTCCTGTTCAAAAATATAGTGGAGTAGAAAGTACAGATACCTGGCCTTTTTATCAGGTCTCAAACAATAATAAAAATAGTTGGACCTCGATCAAAAGCTCATAATCAAAATATCTAACAATCCAATGTGTACCACCATTTTGTCCTCACGCCCCAGCTTGAGCAACAACGCCTCTTTTGTTCAGAATAGCCATCCAAGAGTGCCACCTTTGCATGTCTTGACTTGCAGACATTATTTAACCTCTGGCCGTGATTGGTGTCAGCGGCCCTGTCTTTAATTCTGCTTAATCGCATTCGGGAAACATGGCGGAATCGATACAGCCGCTGCTTTCAGACCAGTGCTTTGTCCACTGGCCATAGCACAAAGGGGTAACCAGTCGCTCGGGGGCTAACTTTATTGTTTAACTGCTACATATGGGAGAGCAGTTGTCGAGATCGGGCGACGTGCCATGGACATTGTTGTAAGTGGTCAATGCTTTTGTAATCAGCCTGTTCACTGTGTCTTAATGGGTTCTCTGCAGACATACAGTATATTGAATGAGGGAGAAATCAGGTCAAAGCTAAGGCAAGCAGAAAGGCCCACCTCCACAGCCTATAAATACATGAATGTATTGACTTAACTACAAGCCTGGGCGGGATATACGCTGGACAATGGCAAACATTTAAAAGGTGCACTGCGTAACTTTTCTAGTGGAGGCTTTGTCACCTGCTTGTGCCCATAGAGATGTTATTGCTTTGCCTAAAATATTCCACTGTATGTACTTTGTATACATTTCAAGGTATGTTTGTGCAATAAAAAAACACCTGTAATTAAATACCGTATTTTCCAGACTATAAGTCGCGCTTTTTTTCATAGTTTGGCCGGGGGTGCGACTTATACTCAGATGCGATTTATATGTGAAATATATGGGTTTTTTTCTTCATTATTATGCATTTTTTGGCTGGTGCGACTTATACTCCAGAAAATACGGTAAATGGTAGGTAGGTAGTGTAATGCCGCGAGTATCATAGCAACGAAAGAGCCAGTCCAGAACGAGGCTGTCGAAGGTAACGCCCCTTGCTGCCCGCATTACTGGTTTAGCAGTGGGCACTTAGCGCCGCTGTCAATCAAACCTGTTGCTAACGCTAGCGGGAGTGACCTCGGGGAAAGAAGGCACCTCATTTGTTTGTTACTAATGTTCATATCTAGATTTACGGACACAATAGTGAAATAAAAATACCAGAATCATGTAGAGCGGGTCGATACAAACATTTTAAGAGCAAAATGACGAGGCTCACTGCAGCAGTTACACAGAGAGGGGTGACCAATTTTCAATGTAAAGTGAATTGGAGCGAAGCGTAAACGAAGCCGGAAGCGCGCCCATGATCTCTTCCTATTTGTAACGCGGTGGCTAGCAGGTTAGCTACGTCCATTTATATATACAGTCTATGGTAATGCCATATTGTGGAACATATCGGGCAATGCAATAACACGAACTTGACAAGCAGGTGGTGGAACCAAGAAGATGCACCTGAAATCTTAAATCAAACCTTAAATCAAAACTGAGAGAGCGATCCAAAAGCATTATATTTAAAACGCATTTAACAACGGAATAAACTGAGTAATCAAGTTTGTTGTTACAGCTCAACAAATATAACCATCCTTATACTTGTATATCATAGGTATTGCAACAGCAGATTCTTGCCCTGTATTAAAAATGCTCGAGTCGTCTCTAGTCTATTTCATCCGATTCACTGGCCGCTGTTAATATCGCTATGTTGTTTACGTTTTATTTGTACAACGTATTTTATAGCACTACCACACAGACATGTAACAGTAACCGCCCAATGATTCACTAGTGTGTCCAGCCAAGGACTACAGCACACCGCATCTTAATGTCAACATGTCAGCCGCAGAGGAGAAGAAATGGGATGCGGGTGGCGGGTGGTGGGTGGGGGTGTAAGTTTTGAGGGACACACAGAGATGACACCCAACAGTAGGTGTGTGTTTGCCTGTCCGAGTGGGTGCACCTGGGCCAAGCACCCACAAAGGGGGTGTCAATCCATCACTGTCCACTTGAGGGACTCCACTGCTGGCCTCTCTATCCCGGCTGACACGCCGACACAGCTCATTGGATCGGACAGCGCTCTCCCAGGACAAGTCAAAAAATACTCCAAGATACTGTACTGCATAGTTTGTGTGTTGTGTGTACAGAAAGTCCCCCAAGTCGGTGAAGTAGCATAACCTCCCTGTGTATTTCATGGAGTGGCGCTAAAACGTGAAAAATAGCAGTTTGCGGTGATCCGAAGTTACTCCTCACTTATCTCCCGCATTCAGAGCGTCATAATTATTCACCACGATGAGTTTGTAGGCGCTGCTCGCCGCCCACAGCGGAGTTTCGCGATCACGGTAACGCTAACGGCAACTAGCATGCTAACAGTGCACTTCCTGATGAGCGGATTATAAAACACTTTACAATTAGATTCAGACAGTTCAAATACAAATATATGGAAAAAAAAAAGAAGAGTACAGGGCCTTTAAGGTTAGAATCCAAGTTACCATAAATACAACTCAAATACAGCTTAAAAAGAGCTTAAATACAGTGTAGGTCTAACAAGCTGTAAATAATACAACAATTAAGATTAAGATAGTGTAATTACATTCATAGGATATACATACATGGTAATTGCAATGTAAGTAGAGTGAACATAGACTGTGTATCTAAATGGACATAGCTAACCTTTTATCCACCGCGGTCCAAATAGGAAGCACGGGAGCGCTTCATCAACTCCAATTCACTTCACACTCGTCATTTTGGTCTTAAAATGTTCCTATTAACCCGCTCTACATGATCCTGGTGATATGAACAGATATGAACATTAACAACAGACAAATCAGGCGCCTTCTTTCCCCGAGGTCGCTCCCGCTAGCGTTAGCAACAGGTTTGACTGACAGCGTTGCTAAGGAAGAGGAAGAGGCGTTACCTTCAACAGCCTTGCCCCGGATTGGCTCTTTGGTTGCTATGATACTCGCTCCAAATTGGCCCCTGTAACTACAAGCCTTGACGAGTTTCATTTGACTGGAACCAAACTCTATGGCGTCACACGCTTTTAGTCTACTTCTTATACAGTCTATGAGAGTGAAGTACAGTAAATTAATGTTAATATAATGTTTTTGTCTGAAACTATATAGTGTAAGTAGCTTGTAAAACAATACAATTGCAGCGTAATTGTTGTTGTACAGTAGGGGTGGGACTAGACACAACATCTACAGTATGAGATTCTGACATAATTTAAAATGTCTTCATCAGTTCATCATTTGGAATCAGTTTTTTATGCTTTTTCGTATAAGTCACCACCTCATAACCCCCCCCTTTTTTTTAGCCAAACGCAAACACATGAAAAAACCTCAAGATCACCTCCCACATTGCAATTTTATCTGGCAAGATCTTGTGGCATGAGTTCTTGTCCCATAACTTTTAGTTTTGTGGGTGAAATATGCAACCTTTCCAATTACAACAAGATGCCGGTAAATTAATATAGTGTTTGAATAATCATTATATCTTTAGCCTGTCTACATCTCCAAAGCTCAAAATGCTCTGTTCCACCTTGTGATGTCATGAAGCGGTAGTTGTCAAGTTAACAGCTACCATTTGCCTTTAGTTCAGTAGAGTGAGGCAAATCCAGGGCTGAACACATCCAAATGTAGTGAAGGTGTATGGAGTTAAAAGACACAGTGGAGGACTTCCTGTATTACCACATGACACCACAAGGTGGAACAGAGCGTTTTCCGTTTGAGAGAAGAACGTGTGAATGAAACAAAACACAACTTCAGGTGTGTTTTTGACGAGGAAACAACATTATAACATAGATCAGAAAACAGTGAGTCTCAAGTCTATCCCTTAGTATCGAAATTGAGTTTTAAATGTTCGTATCGCGGCAACACTAACCTCGTCTATAACGTACAGGCGATTAAGTGAGAACAGCGCTTGGGAGTTGAGTGGCGAGGCGCAGATAAGAACAAATGCAAATATACAGCAAAAGTGACAGATTAACCTTGTACAAGGGCGTGCATTAACAGCGCGGGCAGGCAGGGAGCGCTCTGCGGAGCTAAAGCACACAGACTTTAAACGGGGGAGCGTGGAGCCTCATACGGTTAGACAGGTAACACTTATAGACGCGCTGTTGTGCATTTACAAGCGCAGACCACTGATTCATTATTCATCAGTCAGTGTTTAATGTGTAGGTCGCGCCGCAGTTCTAAGAGCGCATTTAAACTGTCTCAGAGCCCCGGAGTAGTGAGCATCGCCCGGGAAACGGAGGCACTTTTCAAAACGCTCTGAAGTCAAGTGTATACTGTTTTTAGAAATACATCCGCTTAGGGTTAGGGCTGGGACTATTTCTGTTTTACTGAGGTCAGGCAGTGCAAAGGGTCAGAGATTGTATTTAAACTTGTGGGTTAGGGGCTAGGGTTAGGGGTCAGGGTTAGGGTTATGGTTAAGATTAGGGTTAGGGACTATTTCTATTGTACCGGGGTTAGGCAGTGCAAAGGGTCTGAGATAGTATTTAAACTTGTTGGTTAGGGGTTAGGGTTACGGGCTAGGGTTAGGGTTAAGGTTAGGTACTATGTACCGGGGTCTGGCACTGCAAAGGATCAGAGATTGTATTTAAACTTGTGGGTTAGGATTAGGGGTTAGGGTTACGGGTTAAGCTTAGGGTTAGGGTCTATTTCTGTTGTACCGGGGGTTTGGCAGTGGAAAGGGTCAGAGATTGTATTTAAACTTGTTGGTTAGGGGCTAGATTTAGGGTTAGGGACTGTTTCTGTTGTACCGGGGTCTGACAGTGCAAAGGGTCAGAGATTCTATTTAAACTTGTAGGAAGACGGAATATGGAAAATAGACGCAAATGGAGACAGACACTTACTCCAGCAGGAAGTGTCTGGGGTGGGGGGAAGTCTGGGAGTCCCCGCTTAGACTGCTGTCCCCGTGACCCGGCCCCGGATAAGCGGAAGAAAATGGATGGACGGATTCAAATGGAGTGACGCTTACCAGGAGAATGTAGCGCGGTTATTGGAGACACGGCTACATTATATTAGTAATGTAGACACAGTTAATCTTCTTTGGGGACAATAGTAAAAATGTCTGGCACTTTCTAATCTAGTAATGCAAGACTTGAGTAATATCATTTACTTTTCAATCACAATGAGCAAAAGTCTGGAATCTGTATGCTGGTTCAGACTTCAGACAAGTTAACGCAGTAAAGTCCACTATTCCGCAAATTTTCTTCTCAAGACAACATCCTATTTTTATTCCTCACAGTGCTATTGGATAAAATAAGTGTTTACAGGTCTGGTTATACAGCCTCTCTACTTATCGTTGTCATGCCAATATGCAAATCCTGTGGCCAGCAGTATCTCAGTTGGCAGAGTGGTCGTCCTCTGAGCCAAAGGTCAGCGTTTCGAAACCCGCTCTCGACATAAACATCATTGGCAGAGCGCTCAGCTCCATTGACCCACAGGTTGGCGGTGCGATTCCAGCTCTCACAGGTGACTGCTGTCGTTGACACTTAACCCTCCTTGCCCCTAGTGTCTGTCTAGACTGGTGTATGAGTGTGTGTGTGAATGGGTGAGTGGTTCCTTGATGTAAAGCGCTTTGAGTGCCTCGAAGGTGGAAAAGCGCTATATAAAAATGTGACCACTGACAGTTTACCATCCCTGCAATGAGACGCTGATGATTTGTTGGAGACAAACCTAAGTAGCTTTGAGTTCATTTAGGGACCTTCTCCTCTTCTGTCACCTAC
>KN471679.1:21486-50489 GCA_000787095.1 Periophthalmodon schlosseri
TCTGCCATAATGTGCCATAATTGTTGAGCTCTCAAAAAAATCAATACCCAGACACTAACTGATACAAAAACTAATTTGTATCAATTAAAAATCACATAAATAGGACAAAATCCACCATTTTCTGAATTGTTTTAGAATGGTCTTGATCTGAGAGCTTGTACGAGACCCATAGACTGTATAAAGAAGTGGACTAAGGGAGTGTGACGAAATGAAGCTCATCGAGGCTGGCAGTTAGGGGACTAGGGGCGAATTTGGAGCCAAGTTCCTTATTTGGATGTTCGACCGCGAGTATCATAGCAACCAAAGAGCCAATCCGGAGCCAGGCTGTTTAAGGTAACAGTCCTTCCCGCCCGCACCGCTGGTTTAGCAGGGAGCGGGCGCTTAGCAATGCTGTCAATCAAACCTTTTGCTAACGTTAACGGGAGTGACCGCGGGGAAAGAAGGCGCTTGATTTGTTTCTTATTAATGTTCATATCTTGATTTACGGACACAAAAGCGAAATAAAAATAAATACCGGGATCACGTAGAGCAGGTTAATACGAACATTTACACACAGAGTCGATGGAGCCGGAAGCGCAGGCCATGGTCACTTCCTCTTCGGTGCGCGGTGGCTAGCACGTTAGCAATGCCCATTTATATATACAGTCTATGACAAGACCCCGCGGTAATCTTATAGAAGTTACTGACTGTGTGTTGAAAATTTCACTCAAATTATGTTTTCCATCATCATTGTGAGCCTTTTAGTAACAAAAAATGAAGTTAGAAAAGTTACCCTTCAACTGACAACACTACAACGTTATCAGCTAACTAAATATATTCCGCATACGGTGACGTCTGATAGCGTTGCGCGTTAACACACCGCCTTTCAGACTTACGAAACCAGCCCATTTCTGCTTCTCTGTTGTTCTACCACTTCCATTAGCAGCAGCGCTCTTAAGAAGGAACACAGCTCTTCTCCCCTGGCTTTTTATAATGAGTTAAGTCAAACCAGCATGCGGTATGTCTCTAAGCCCGATCCTGCTACATTACACCCTGATTACTTAGCTGGGCGAATGACAGCCAGGGAACACGCTAGTACCACCGTTGATGGAAGATAAGGGCCTGTACCTACCCACGATCTTGACGTCACTTGCCGGGAGACGGTATCTAGGAGCCAGGTAAAAATAGTGCACCATGGAGACATCAGGTTGAGATGTGTTGAGCAGATGGAGAGAGAGGGAAAAAAATAAAATAAAATCAGTGAATAGCAATGAAGCCGGCAGATTTGGCCCGGGTGGCTCTGCTATACACCGTACTGGATTTGTCATGTTGCTTCAGAGGCCTTGGAATATGAAAAAAACGTGTGTTGCTGCTAGGGGGAAATGAGCAATGGGAGAAGATGGTGGAATCTGCTAGAATGTTGGCTGTACGTTTACGCGTACACCAAAACTCTGATCATTATCTGATTTCTGGAGTTATCAGATTATTGAAATGTCGTGTACGGTTACATCCGATACGAGTAATCTGACTTCTTTTGGAAGGAAAAAGTATGCAAAAAATGCTAACTAATGTGTACGGAGCCCGTCTGATGACCTGCGAGAAAAAAGATACTAAATTGTGGCCTCGAATTACGATTTTGTTCCCACATGTGATCCGTACCCACACTTTAGCCAGTTCATTCCATGATTTAGCTAAAGTGTACAAATGTTTGTGTAGTATATTGTAATATCTACACGGTCTGTATTTCTGGGTTTCAGATGACATCACAACATTCTACAGGCAAATAATAAAATGAATATTATTAATAAGCTGATTTTTCTTGTAATACAGTGAGCTCTTGCATCTAGTCACTTATATAAATGATCAGGGGCACAATTTGTGAATGTACCTTTGGATATTTCATGGCAAAGAACAGTACAATCAATGGGGAAAACTGTCTCTTGCCCCCCATCTGACAGTATGAGATCCTCCCATTCTAGAATCTGAAACCTACTTGTTAAGTGTTATGTTAATTGAAACTTAAAGCCACATGGCTAATTTGCATAAACTCCACTGATGGAGCCCATGCACCGCTTTCTCCTCTGCAAACAGACTAAAGAACAGGATTTGATGGGACAGAGGACAGAGCAGAGGCTGTGCAGCTGATGGTGAGTGTGGAGAATATTTATTCTGTTCTGTGCATGGGCACATATGGAGAAGAGGTTCATGTTTACACTTTTCAGAGTCGTACAGTCTGAGGTTCATTGTAAAGCGTTTTTTTTTTTTTTTTTTTTTTTTTTTTTTTTTTTTTTTTTTTTTTTTTTTTTTTTCATTGTAAAGCGTTTTTTTTTTTTTTTGTTGTTTTTTGTTTTGTTTGTTTGTTTCTTTCTTTCTTTTTTCAACAGCAGCATCTCTCATGTTCAAACACTGGGGTCATTTAAGTACACTGCCACGTTGAAACGAATTAGCTAAAGCGTGGATACAAATTACATGTTGTGGGAACAAAGTAATAATTTGAGGCTACAATTTAGTATTTTTTTTCGTGGAAATCATCAGGTGGCCGCCGTGAGGCAAAAACAACAATGAAAAAGACCATTGGACTTTAACAACATGTTCAGCCTCAAAAGAGCCTATCTGATTTATAAGGTCCTACACTCCCTCGCACCACCACCGTTAAAGGAGTGCATTAAATATAAAGGCAATTCAGAGAGGACCACACAAGCCCCCGTCAGAGGTGACCTGGTGTAACCCCACAGATGGACCACCTTTGGTCAGAATGTATCTGTCCAAGGTGGAGCCTGGGGAATAGTCTTCTGTTAACACTGAGAGAATGTCCATCGTGCAGTTCTTTTAAAGCTCAAATGAAAAACTGGTTATGGTCAAACCAAACATGCACTCATTTATACTGGCATTGTGATTTTAATTGATTTTCTATGGAGACATATTTGCATGTATGAGCAAAATATGAAGGGGGTGAGTATAAATGAATGAATGTGTGGCCAAACTGATTGTGAAATAATGGGGACTGTGCAATGAATGGAGTGTGCAATAATAGTGTGCAATAATTTATTTGTTTAGCCCTTTTGTGACCCTGGCCCTTTGGGACAATGGATGGAAATTAGCATTTGGCTATAATCTGGTCGTTTACGTTCATGTTGTATCATGTCTGTCATGCGCTTAACATGCGCTGTTCTAAACAAATAAATACATAAATAAAATGTTACATATTGAAGGAGTTATTTTAAAATGTGTTGCACTTTGTCTTCCAAATACAACACTTTCTCAAAAAACATGAAGGTATACAGTTTCAGGATAACATAGATTTTTATAGCTAAATACATTTGGATTTAGTCGAGTTTTTGTAAACTTGTTCTGCTTTTCTAATCAGCTAAAAAATCTCTTAATTTTATTTTTCTGGAGAAAATCTTTGAATCTGAAATGAAAACAGGTTGTGAGGTCACTTCTTAGACTGACCATTTCCACTATGATACTTATGGCCTCATCTTCCCAACAGCGAACCAAATACTGACATTGCATCCGCTGTATCCTTGGGTAAAACACTTATAAATAATTGTGTTATTAGCGGGTAATGGAAATGATATGGTATAGAATAGTCTTCCTTCCAATGCCTTTGCATTAAAATAACAGATAGCACTTTACACATCAAACTGTTTTAACTTGGAGAATTCCACAAGGTTAATACTGCGTGTAGTGACTCAATGCCATTTTAGCTATACACAGAACGTCACAGCCTTAAGTCAGAATGACCAAGGACAGCAGCCATAAGAGTTAAGGAGAGGTGGTAGAGTTCAGAAGAGAAATTTGTAATTTTAATTGGCTGCATATGACATCCTTGTAACAGCAAAACATGCATTAAATATAGTGTAGACAGGAAAAACATTCAACACTTTGCCTTGATGAAGCTGTCAGACCACATCTCTCAAGCACAACAACACTTCAAAAAGTAGCATGCCTAGCCATCCGCGCTTGTTTTCTCTGAGTCAGGACTTTTCACGCCGGGCCTCTGCATAGGCCCTTAGAACCAATTAGAGCGCATTCCTCCGCATGCACTCCTCAGATCACTCGGCTCCAATTTGCTTTGAATAGACACCAGCCTAATGGGCCATAATGAAGGAAAACACATTTTTCCTCTGATTCGCCGCACAGCTTAAAGATCCGCCTTAGTGCAGATAAGGAGCAGGCTCTACGTGAGGCTCATGATAAAGAACGCAAAAAAACCAAAACAAAACAGGGTTAAAGAAACAAATCCTTCTCCAAGCTATGAAAAATCGATTCATATTATTTTTATGAACGTCCCTTGTTTAGTTTGTCATAAGTTACATATAGCTTTGCAATGGAGCCCAACAAGTTTGAAGGTAATAAAAAAATATCAGTACCACTTTATAATAACTGAACCTCAAGGCAAAGCAAGGCAAGGCAAGTTTGTATAGCACAGTTGGTACACAAAGTAATTCAAAGTGCTTTACAGAATAAGAAAGACATTAAAATCACAATACAACAAATCAAAACATAAATAATCATCATACAAGTAACATTAAAAGAGAAGAGTGCAGAATAAAAACCTTAGACTTAATTCATAATGAGCAAATAGTTTATTACAAATGATTCAGACTTAGTAACTATTTAAAGAAGGGGTATTATGCAAAATCAACTTTTTGGAGCTTTCAACCATGTTATAATTTTGCTTCCTCATCCCCAACATGTCTAACGAGGTTTTATATGTCATCCATGCATGTTTGAGTAATCTAGTGATCTCTCCCAGGCCCTCTCGAACCCTCCTTACGGTTAGCAGTATGATTCTGCCCATTGCTCTGCCCACAAGCCTACGTTCCCGCCTGACAATTTACTATAAATATACAAAAACATAATCAAAACAATACACAAAAAAACAAAAGTGAAACTTATTAAAGGTCCTATATTAGGCAAAACTGACTCTTGTAAGGTTAAAGCCATGTTATAGTGTTGTTTCCTCCTCAAAAACGTACCTTGAGTTGTGTTTTGTTTCATTCACACGTTTGAGTAACCCTTTATTATTAGTCTGCCTACATCGCCAAAGCTCAAAATGCTCCGTTCCACCTTGTGATGTCATGAAGCGGTAGTTTTCAAGTTAACATCTACCTACATTTTACCTTTAGTTCAGCAGCGATTGGCAATTCCAGGACTGAAATCATCCAAATGATTCTAGTGAAGGTTTATGGAGTTTAAAAAAACACAGTGGAGAACTTCCTGTACTACCACATGACATCACAAGGTGGAACAGAGTGTTTAACGTGTGAATGAAACAAAACACAACTCCAGGTATGTTTGTGATGAGGAAACATAACATGAATCAGAGAATAGCGTAATATGGGACCTTGAAATGTGTTAATGTGTTGTTTTTGATGATGATAGCATTTTAAAACAACAAAAGGTAACATGGTGATCTGAAATATGCCATGTGTTAGCAATTACCGTATTTTCTGGAGTATAAGTCGCACCGGAGTATAAGTCGCACCAGCCAAGAAATGCATAATAATGAAGAAAAATACATATATTTCACATATAAATTAAGTATAAGTCGCACCCCTGGCCAAACTATGAAAAAAAGTGCGACTTATAGTCCGGAAAATACGGTAATACCACATAGAAGAAGTGTAATATCCACTTTAATTGAGGGCTTAAGGTTACAGTTTATGGTAATAATAAGTAGTTACTGAATCATTCTGAGTAAACAATTTGTTCGTTATGAGTTAAGTCTTTTTCCATGTTTTATTAAGGAAATAAAGAGAGTAGTTTTCTGAAATGCATTTATTTATACGTAACATCAGCAACATAGCTTCTCCTAAGAAACAAGTTCAATAGATTTCAGAATGACTACGCCAACTCGCTACACAAATATTACCAAGGCTGTTTTTAATATGTTTACTAAACTTGGTCCAAAGGTTGGCAGTTCAATCCCGGCACTCATCTACCACGCTGAATACTGCTGTTGTGTCCTTGGGCAAGATAATTAGCGCGCCTTGCCCCCAGTGTCTACGTACACAGGTGTTTGTATTTTAAGGTTGTTTTGTTGTTCCTAATGGAGCTATACAGCGCTAACTAAATGCGTCTTTTTAAATAGCTAATTTTCCCAGTACGAATACCACTGATACCACTTTAGCACAGGTGATGCTGTAAGAACATATGCATTTGTACAGAACAGCGACCCCAGCCCTGCAGAATGCCACAAACAACACAAAAGAGAGAATAACATAATTGGGATGACAAGGACAGCCTGGTACCAACAACCATTCTGCCTGTTTTAATGGCTGTGAAAGGCGCTAACAAGCTTTTGGTGAGAGCTGCTAATGGGTAAACAAGATGGGATGATTTATATATTAATACTTAAAATCTAAACCGTTTCGTGGCATCTGCTCCGGAGATGAGGATCAGCTAAAAGGTACTTCCTGCTGCTCCGTTGCCGTGGGGGTAGCGTCATGTCAATTGGAGCCCGAGGCGATGGCAGCCGCTCCAAAAAGTCAACACTGAGGACTGATGACAAGCAATTATTTAGTGCTGGAGGGACTGGAGTTATTAGAATAGTGTTACTGAGGCGAGCATTTTACTTACAGACATTCGCAAAATTTGAATTTTGGGAAGAAATCTCAATTCATAGCCAATATTTCACATCCGTACACCGTATCTCCTTGTTCCAACACCTATACTTTACATTTTAATCCTACTTACATATAAATGGTAAATGGTCACAACATTTTTATATAGCGCTTTTCCACCTTCAAGGCACTTTACAAGCGCTTTACATATAGGAACCACTCACCCATTCACACACACATTCACACACCAGTGTACACAGACACTGAGTGCAAAGTGGGTTATGTGTCTTGCCCAAGGACACAACGACAGTATTCATCTCTGGGAGCTGGAATCGCACCCACTCTACCACCTGAGCTAATGTTGTGTGTCACATGCATGATACATGATTCTCCAAGGGCAAGGTTTAGGCTATACGGAATATTATAGCCAATGGAACAACTTCATGGTAACAAGCAGGAGAAGGCCCACTTCCAGGCCAAATATGAGTCAGGTTTGCGGAGATGCAAGCCCACTCACAGTAAAGGACATATGTTATTCAATGTTTTTAGTAGAATAAAAATAACATGCTTTTATTTTGTGAACTATTATGTCCAAGTATTTTCCCTTGTGGATCAATACAGTTTGTGTAATTCTAAATAAATGTATAATACTCTACTAATCCAATATATCTGACAAACATAACATTTTGAACCATCTCTGAGGACTTCAGGGACCGGTCTCCTGCTGGTGCCCACAGTCAGGACTAAAGATGGAGAATCAGCGTTTCAGTTTTATGCAGCTAAAACCTGGAGCAGTCTTCCTGAAGATGTGAGACAGGCCTCGACTTTGACAATGTTTAAATTCAGGTTCTGTTTAGCTGTGCACTCTTCTCTTTTAATGTTAATTTTATGATGATTATTTATGTTTTGATTTGTTTGTATTGTGATTTTAATGTCTTTCTTATTCTGTAAAGCACTTTGAATTACTTTGTGTACGAATTGTGCTATACAAACAAACTTGTCTTGCCTTTGACTGCACTGAAATTGTTGAAGAAACTTGCAGCTTCCTTTTAATGTAAGAGAAGAAATGTGGTTGAACCTCCATTTTTATGCACCAAGACATGTTAGTGATGCTAACCAAAGTCTGAATATCACCAAGGACGGGCAGTTGTATGTTGGCAGAGTGGACTCAGCGCCACGGACGGCAGCAGAAGGACATCGACAGAAAGCCAGTGCTGTTATATTGGCATTGAGCATTTCTAAAGATCAACTTTGTTATTTGTTTTGCTACATCTTGAACTGCAGCAATGGCCAGTGAACAGAACACAGTGTGAATTGGGCAATACAGAACACAGCAAACCTACACACGGACGACTACACAACAGGTAATTATGTTTAGCCACAGTCTCTGTAGTATGAATCATTGTATAATTTGTAAACAGCATTTTAGGAAGGGAACATATACTGTATAAAGAAGCGGACTAAGTGAGCGTGACGTCACCCATAGCGTTGGGCTCCAGTCAAATGAAGCTCATCAAGGCTAGAAATTATAGGGGCAAATTTGGAGCCGAGTTCCATATTTGGAATTCCATATTTGAAAACCAAAGAGCCAATCTGGAGCGAGGCTGTTGGAAGTAACGTCCATTCCCGCCTGCTAGTTTGGCAAGCGGCGGGCACCTAGCAACGCTGTCAATCAAACCTGTTGCTAACGTTAGCAGGAGCAACCTCGGGCAAAGAAGGCACCTGATTTGTCTCGTATTAATGTTCATATCTTGACTTACGGACACAATAGCGAAATAAAAACACCAGGACCATGTAGAGAGATTAATACGAACATTTAAGATCAAAACGACGAGGGTGACATTGGCATTTACGGAGAGGGGCGACAGTTTTCTAATGTAAAATGAATTGGAGCCAGAGTCGATGGAGCCAGAAGCACGTCATGTTTTCCAATTTTAATAAAAGTGACTGTTAGCTTGGTAGCAGGAGTCAGAATACTTGAATGAATGAAGTTTAGTATTTAGAATCTTAACAGAATCTTAAGGCTAACTGAAAATTCTATGACAAAAGAACTTAAATGATTCTTCTAATCAGCTGGAGCCATGAACCAGAACTTTTTAGTGTAGACATGCACTATTTGTAGACTTAGGCAGTATGGGCATTTTAATGTGCATTTGCAAAGAGTCACGCTAAAATTAACATGTTAAAAAGTACACAAATAAAATGAATACTTCACCTGAGGTCACTACTGTGTTTAGAAAGAGGGATGTTTGTGTCTCAATGCTAAGGCGAATGCTAATTTTGAGGCATAATAAATATTAAAACAACACCACAAACTGAAGTATTCTACATATAAAAATAATCAGGCAGTTTTTATTTGAATGAATTTGAATAGGTTGTTTATTTTATGTTTTCCAATTTTAATAAAAGTGACTGTTAGCTTTGAAACACAGTGTGCACAGAGCCTATTACCCCATTCTTCAACCAGTTCTTCAGGGCAACATGTCATGAGCAGAGCAACCCCGGAATCGAACCTGGGTCATTGAGAGACAAGAATGTTAATCCCTCAGCCACCATGGACATTTTGCACTAAAGCGTCTACCAAAAATAGGTTTGTAACATCCAGAGACACAGGAGGAACAAAAAAAATCTCATTACCTGGTCAATTTTATCTGCAGTAACTTGTTTATCAAGATCTTTTTTTAATAACCATCGGATACATCAGCAGTTCTGAGCCTCAGCATTTTAAACTTGTCTGTGTTTTGACCCTCTGTGTAGGTGTGTGTAATTATACGAGTGGATGAGAAGTGCTTGAGATAGCGCTGTGGACAATATTATTCTCACAGCAGCCCCCATGGCGGCTAGCACAGCGCGCAGGGAAAGGTTAGCGCTCCTAGGGTGTGGATTGAAATTCAGGCCCACTTCACCTAAAGCCCAAGAGCTGCTGTCTGAAGATTAATGAGCTATTTGGGGAGAGTTCAGCTCTTTCACATGCACAGGGCCCACATTAGTGATGTAATTAATTTGACTACACTAGGGGTGTTGTCACCTCTCAGTAGCGCGCCGTGTGTCTATGATAAGCAATCCCTAATTAAACAAACTTAAAAAAAAAAAGAAAAAGCCTTGACATTCAGAGAGAATAGGACAGCGGATGGTCATGACCGTCTCTTAGGGCACCGCTGAATGGGTTTACACTGTGGAGTAATGAAGTCATTGTGGGATAATTGATTTAGTTGTCCGTTTTAAAAATACACAAGCGCCCTGAGGTCTTGATTTTATGTTGCAATAATCTTTAAGTTCAAGGGGAAAGGCACCGGCCACGTTGTGCATAAAAGGGTAGAAAATGTTTAGTGCGGCCCCTTATGTTTAGAGATGTAACTGCAAAAGTATTCACCTTATTCCGGAAGCCGTCATTGTCATTCGGGTTGTATTATTTTGCACGGTTAAACGGCACACAATAGCCAAATAAAAACACCAGGATCATGTAGAGCGGGTCAGTATGAACATTTTAAGATCAAAATGACAAACCTGATAGCAGCATTTACGGAGAGAGGGGCGACAGTTTTCTAATTTAAAGTGAATTGGAGCCAGAGTCGACGGAGCCGGAAGCGCGTCCGTGCTCACTTCCCATCTGGAACGCAGCGGCTAGCAGGTTAGCTATGTGCATTTATAAATACAGTCTATGGAAGGGAGATTGTAACTGTGGAGCTCAGGATCAAAGGTCAGATAAGACCATTATTTGCAAAATCCGCCATGTTTGTGTACCAGCCTGCAGAATGAACATAGAGATGCCAAAACAAAAGAGCCGCAGAACAACCCACTAAACCGCTGGGTCTCTACTGGTAAAAAAATATGTATTACTCTACAAAGTCAGAATACTTCAATGAACGTGTGGCCCCTTATGATTAAAGATGTAACTGCAAGAGTATTCCGGAAGTTGCCGGGGGCGCCGCCATCTTCATTCAGAATCGGTCTTAACTTGTTGGTTTGGTTAACAAGAAGTGCCACCGTAACAAATTTAGTAGCATTTCGAGGGAAAAGCTGGCAGAGCAGGTCAAAAACTTGCACAAAGTCTTATCTTACCATATATACATTCAAATGATAAATATCTAAGTCACCAATAGTAACGAGTACCAGATAAATTGTATAGTCATCTCCTTCATGTAAACCATTGTCTTAATTTCACTTTCCCCTCGCTCCACTGGCTTTGTTTTTGAGATTCAGTGCACACCACATAAAGCTGTCACATTGTGTTTTATGGCAGATAATTATTACAACATAAACCGCAGTAACAGTTTATAGGCTGCTGTTCAAAATAGATAATACAATATATTTTACCAAACTACGCTGCAGACTCCTACCTACAGGTGGCAGATATCAAAAAACGCGTAATACTGCCATTGTCATTTTGGAGATATGCAAAATTAGTATCAAGTGTATTGTCTATGATTAAAATCTATTACAAAAGGCTGCAAAATGGTAAATGGTCACATTTTTTATATTGCGCTTTCCCACCTTCTAGGCACTCAGCGCTTTACATCAAGGAACCAGTCATCCATTCACACACGCATTCATACACCAGTGGAAGCAGATACTGAGGGCGAGGTGGGTTCAATTTCTTGCCCGAGGACACAACGGCGGCATTCATCTGTGGGAGCTGGAATCGCACCGCCAACCTGTGAGTCAGCGAATCTGACCGCTCAACCGATAATGTTTACGTCGAGAGCGGGGTTTGAACCGACGACCAACTGAGCTACAGCTGCAAAAAGAGAGAGAGCTGAGAAAGAGTGAAATGTGGTTGTGTGAGTTTGTAAGTGCGTAATATTTTGATATTTGATTCTCATAAGGCTAACTGAAAATTCTACGACAAACTAACTTAAATGATTCTTCTAATCAGCTGGAGCCATGAACCAGGACTTTTCAGTGTAGACATGAACTATTTGTAGACTTAACTGCTGCAGTATGGGAATTTTAATGTGCATCTGCAATTGGCTCACTGTTAGCGTCACTACTTCCTGTCCAATTTTACCTCTATGAGTTTTTTGTTGTCACGCTAAAATTATCATGTTAAAAAGTACACAAATAAAATGAATATGTCACCTGAGGTCACTACTGTGTTTAGAAAGAGGGATGTTTGTGTCTCAATGCTAACGCTAATGCTAATTTTGAGGCATAATAGATATTAAAACACCACCACAAACTGAAGTATTCTACATATAAAAATAATAGGCAGTCTTTATTTGAATGTATTTGTATTAAGTCGCTCTACGTGATCCTGGTATTTTTTATTTGGCCTGGTATTATTTCACTATTTTGTTTGTGATTCAAGATATGAACATTAATAACAGATGAATCAGATGAATCAGATTCACTGTGTCTATTGCCTTTTTTTTTTGTTGTTGCAAATAATCCCACTGCGTTTTAGTGAAATTTGAACAGTTTTAAAAGCCCTTCTGGGGCCTGGTGTTGCGATTTAGCCTAGGCTTTAAACACTGTGATACCTGCAGCAGATTACTGAATTGTTAATCTCTGTCTCTATTCAAATAAACAATAAAAGAAATAAACAGTCACTCACAGAAATGATCAGGTTCAACATTTGTGAATTTACCTTTTGGATATTTCATGGCAAAGTATGTAATTACCGTATTTTCCGGACTATAAGTCGCACTTTTTTTCATAGTTTGGCCGGGGGTGCGACTTATACTCAGATGCAATTAGATGTGAAATATATGTTTTTTTTCTTCATTATTATGCATTTTTTGGCTGGTGCGACTTATACTCCGGTGCGACTTATACTTTGGAAAATACGGTAATAGGGAAGACCTCCTATCTTGACCCCGTCTGTGAACATGGCATAATCAAATCTGAAAAGCACCAATATCGCCCGCTCCTACTGTTAACCGTCAAAATAAACCTAATTTATAACAATACTTACGGTACTTACTTTGAATATTTTTTTGCACTCTTGACTTTTTTACGTTTTCAAAATTTGACTGTAACTTTTTGAGTTGTCTTCCTCCCAGATACATAAAACCAACCAATCAGAGTTAGCTGATAAGGGCAATGTCACCGTGCTTGGAAATAGACCTAAAAGAACTGCCGTACGTATTGTCCACCGCGTTGCTGACAGGTTACTTTAGAAAGCGCCGTAATCCCTTATATGAAAATGCAATTATCGCCTATATGTCTCATGCATCAAGGTTAGCTGATTTCACACTTTCCCGCTCGAAGCATACATTGTCATTTTTTGCGCTTAAAATGCACGCACCCTGTATGTAATCTGCATAAACGCTACGCTAATGGTGGCTCGCAGGCCTTATAAATTGTAAGCATCTATACCAGGAGCCGAACGGTCAGCACAAGCCTCAAGAGACACGATAACAAAGCAACTCCTCTGCCTTGTGTAGTCTCAAAACGCCACGTGAGCAAGGTGCAAATAGAAAAAGAGAGAGAAAAAAAACAATTATTTTTTTTTTCCACACATTTGGATTTAATAGAAGCATGTGGTGCCTGCACTGGAGGCAGCGAACGTGCTAATGAAGAATTAATATGTGTGGATGGAACGCCATGGAAAACACATTACGATTTATGTGTTCATGAAATAGCAAATAATCACAAAATGGATGTTATCGAAGACTGATTCAGTGGTGAAACGAAACATGGAGGAACTGTATTAATCGTATAGGGTTAGTCTAGACACGCAAAGCTTAACCACGACAAGATCCGAGCGGCAAAAAGTTAAATCCAAACTGTGTGACTGTGTGTGCAGAAGAGGAGAGATAGTGGAGCATATTTCAGTCCCATCTGGTAAGTTGCATAATAATGATTTGACTTCTGTTAAGTTTTAATCTCTGTGATAAAGAGGTATTGTATGCAGGATGTGGAAAGAAGCTTGCATAGTTCAAGTATGGTGGAGGAAGTACTGGGACATAAGTAAATGAACGCCAGTAAATGTATCCCAAGTGCATAGCAGTGGGTGGAAGTGTGAGTCCGTTGTTTTCTGAGCAACTCAAGGTTCACACATGAATCAACGGAAATATGTAAGCAAATTATGATGAGACGTTGTTATAACATGTTTAAAACGTCATAAAAGTTCAGTTTTCATTGGAATTTTCTGAGTAATACAGTAACAGACTTTGCTTCAGAGCTCTAGTCTTGGTTTAGTTTTGGTCTAGTCCATCTTCAGCCCTAGTTTCATCCTAGTTTGGATGTGATGTATGTGACGTATCTGAATGCATTTTTGGACTAGACCAAGACTAAACCAGGGCTAGAACAGGACTGAAGCAAGTCAAAGTCAAACCAAGACCTAAAAGGACAAGCATCCAAAAAAAACCAAAAAAAAAAAAAACTAAAATAAATCTTTACTTGTAACATACTTGACTAATAATTGTAAACTTTTTATATTGTGTTCCTTTTAGCTTTTATTTCACTTTTAACATTTTGTATTCTATGCTTACTTACTTACCTCGTTTCCACTGGTTTGCTCTGGAGCGGATCGGTGCGGGTCGCAAGTGTCTCCACTGTCTAAAGTGAACCGTACCGCCCCGTTTGAGGGTCCGAAGCAGAGCCTGGAGGGTACTAGCTCCCAGAGGGGGCCAGCGTGGTATGGATCACTTTAGCTAAGGCGTGGCTACCCCAGAAACAAGAAGATTGGGCAAGTAGACTTAGACTCAAGACGACAAAAAGCAGATATAATAAACAGAAAATAATAATCTCTTACCAAACGCTGACTTGATGCCGTATTTCCAGTTATGGCAACGTTATATGTTGAGCCGATACGCGTCACAAAACAAAGCATGAATGTAACAGCTGTTTCCTGTTTATCGATGTGCAGTACTCCTGTATACAGATCAAAAATCTAATATTTCCAGTGTGTAATGCGTCTAACATGAGCTAAACCCGATGAATTACATAAAGAGACACTAAAAGGCGGCGTAGAAGCACAAAGAGGTGAAATAAATGCAGAACGAGCTGACGATAAACCAGAAGTAGTTTTGTGTTTACGCTTCAGCCACGTCTCACAGCGCCACAAACTAAACGTCTTTTTGTGAATTCCTGAAATCAGCCTTTATATATAGTATAAGTCAAATACGATTTTGATTTTATTAAGAAAACATTTGTAATGTTTGCGTGACGTCAGAGAGCAGAGCCGTGCCCCTGGACCCGGAGCCGTGCCCGGAGCGTGAAACACAACTCGGCTGGAGGGAGCCACAAGAAACAGACCCGCTTCAAGGCTGCCTCAAGTGAACCGTGTCAGCGGAAATGAAGCTTTATTTACTGTCAGTTACACCTCTAGCATGTAGGGCAGCAACAAAATATCTCAATTTTTTATACCGAATCCTGAAAAGTGAAGTTAGACCTACAGTCCGAGTGTCATCTTTGGTCTCACACCAGTTGACACACCATATGCTAAAAGCTTATTATAAAAGTTGAAACACAGTTAACTGGAGCTTTAGTTCACTTTTCAGCCCTGGTCCTCGTTCCAGTGAGTTTGCCTTCTATATCCGAGCAGCTGTTGTCTGTGACCTTTAGACTTTCACATATTCTTTACCACAACGCCTACAGACCGACTAATTTTATGAGACCAAGGCGAACGCAAACATAGAGGTTCATTTCAGTGTAACTTCAGCTGCCTTCTGTAAGCTTATCCAAGTTTCATCGAGTTCAATCCAAATTAAATTTTTAGTCATGGTCAAAAACACTGATGTCCTTAAAAATGTTCCAATGTAAATTTGATATTCAAATGAAGGCAAACCTAAATTGAATAAGTTTGCAACATAAAGCAAACTTGATCTCAACTTTGTCAGAGTTGTTATGGTAATTTTCTACTCTCCCAGCCTTTATAGAAAAACAATGGAAGCTATTGTTGCCCAAGGACACAATGACAGAATGCAATTGTAAGATCAACGCCCCTCAGATTAGTAGGAAACGTCTGTATACCATATCTGCGACTGTGGCCAAGTGGTTATAGTACTTATCCACTTACCCAATGGTCAGGGGTTCAATTTTCGCTTGGACCGAGTTCTGTTGTTCTGTCCTTAGGCAAGCCATCATAGACTGTATACATAAATGGACGTAGCTAACCTGCTAGCCGCCGTGTTCCAAATAGGAAGTGAGCATGGGCGCGCTTCCGGCTTCATCAACCCTGGCTCCAAGTCACATTACATTGAAAAATCGTCACCCTTCTCTCTGTAACTGCTGCAGTGAGCCTCGTCATTTTGGTCTTAAAATGTTCGTATTAACCCGCTCTACGTGATCCTGGTGTTTTTATTTCGCTGTTGTGTCCATAAATCAAGATACGAACATTAATAACAGACAAATCAGACGCCTTCTTTCCCCGAGGTCACTCCCGTTAGCATTGGCAACAGGTTTGATTGACAGCGTTGCTAAGGATCCACTCTGTGCTAAACTAGCGGTGCGGGCGGGAAGGAGCGTTACCTACTTCAGCCTTGCTCTGGATTGGCTTTTTGGTTGCTATGATACCCGCAGTCGGAATTCCAAATATAGAACTCGGCTTCAGATTCGTCCATTGGTTGCTATATCCCCGCAGTCGGAATTCCAAATATAGAACTCGGCTTCAAATTCGTCCATATAACTGCTCTAGCCTCAATGAGCTTCATTTGGCTGGAGCCGAACGCTATGGGTGACGTCACACTCACTTAGTCCACTTCTTTCAAAACCCCAACCTTCTCAAACCTAGCATGAGAAACTGGTGGTGGTCAGAGGAACTGATTTCCAGCCTCACTTCTGTCAGCCTATACCCCGGGGCAGCTGTGGCTACAGAACTGAATGAATAATAAGTACAGCACTTTGAGAGACTTCAACAAGCCTGTAAAGCGCATTACAAGTCTAAGATATTATTATTATTATTATTAAGAACAGTTATACCTGTGGAGGAATGTTCTTAGTCTCTATGAACTGGGGTTGGTAGTTCCTAAAATGTGTTCCTTTCACAAACAACACATTTTCCACTTGTGGCAACAGCTATGGCCAAAAGTTAACCAGCTCGCTTTTCATCCCTGGCCTCCAGATCACACAATATTTCCAACTCTCCAACAACAACCAAACACTTGTCCAATTCGACAATCTTTCTTCCTCTGCTTGCCCAAAAGGTGACTCCAAGAATCTGTGGAGAAGTCATGGAAGATACAACACAGAAGACGAGCGGTGCCAACAGCTCGTGCCCATGCCACAGATGGTTTGAATCTTTCTGGTTAATGTGCTCGCTCAAGTAGAGGACGATCAGACGAGTAGCCAGAGCGCTTGTTCAGTGTTCCAAAAGGTGATACTTGTTTGGACACAGTTTGTAAGGCCACTGTGACCCAACCGACCATATCTGACACTGGGGTCAAGCACCGAAACAACCAAATGAAGCTAGTCAAGCCAAACCCTGTGCTTGGATAAATTTAGTGATGATTGTGAGATGGAGTGGAAAACAACACAGGGAAGATGCCAGGTAAATGTGGTTTATGAAGTGATTCAAAATAAAAGGTTTGCACAGACAAGCAACATCAGCAGTGGCACACAAATTTTTTTGAGCTGAATTTCAAAACGAGCACAACTATATACAAAATGTGGACAGAAATGACTATGACTATACACCAAACTGAAAAAAGGAGAAAAAGTTATCCAAAAAGTTTATGTTTCTACATAAGGAAAAAAAAGTTTAAAATTCTAATTCAAATTCAGTTCAACCAGAACAGCTTTAACTGCCACTAATTGAATGGTTATAAAGAACCAGTGGTGGAAGAAGCACTCGATATTGTGACTTAAGTAAAAGTACAGATACTAGGGCAAAAAAATACTCAAGTAAAAGTATGACATGAAAAAATCTACTTAAGAAGAATTAAATTACCTGTTAAAAAAATTACTTAAAGAATGAAAATGGAAAGTATTTCATGGTGATTTTGATAAAAATGTGTGCTGATTTTTTTTTTGTTCAACAGAAACAACTGAATTTATCGTTTTTTTCCTAGTTATTTTTATTTTTTGTGTATTTTTGTTTGTTCAAACTAGGAACATGTTAAAAGTAAACCCTCAGCCTTTTCAGCAGGTCTCAAACAATAATAAAAATACTTTTCAGTCCAGTTCAAAAATGTAGTGTAGTAGAGTAGAAAGTACAGATACTGCTCTCAAATGTCGTGAAGTAAAAGTAAAAAGTATCTACATTAAAATTTACTTAAAGTAAATACCTAAAATTTGTACTTTTCCACTTTTACTTCATCACATTACACCACTGTGAAGAAAGAACACATTTTTTTCCATAAAATAAAACCAATACTGCAAAAACATGTAGGTTTAAAGAAAAAGATACATTTTCAAAAAGGAAAAACCCAGAAGAACTCAAGACTATTGCTTGCATAATTTCTTCCTGAGAGCTTTTTATTTGTGGATCGTATATAACTGATAAAAATCATCATGGATTTTTTTTCATATGGTGAATATAAAACCCAGTCCTCCATCGCAGCACGGCGACACAGTGAGCTCCAAAGCAGGACGCCAAGACTAATGGTCATCAAAGGCCAGAGACAGTGAGGCTTATGTGGGCAGAGGCGTGGTCCTCGTGGCCTCCTGCAGATGAGGCCGGACAGTGTGCTCGCTCCTTCACTCCAGATCAAGCTCCAGTCCCTCTTTGCAAGACTATACCCTGTGACACATCCAGGCTGCACTGCAAAAACACCAAGGAGCATCGGACTTAAACTAGCATGATGTGTGTGTGTGTGTGTGTGTGTGTGTGTGTGTACTTGTGAAAATGTGTTGTAAATGTCAGCTTTTTATGCAGAATTATTTTGCTCATCTAAAGAAAATCATTTGAAAGCATTACTCTGGTCATGATTCATTCACTCCATACTCTGTGATGGAAGCTGCTATTGTAGCCACAGCTGCCCTGGGGTTGACTGACAAAAGTGAGGCTGTCAATCTGTGCCACTGACCACCACCAACAACTCATATTCTTACTAGTGTTTTGACAATTTAGTTGTTATTTATCCTCACCGCATATACTCAAATTAAACTGTAATTATTTAATTGTTTTGTTTGTTAGTTTATTTATGCAATTTACTTTAAAAAAATGGTTATAGCAAAAAATAAGTTGAAGTTACAGCCTTGTCCATCCATCCATTTTCTTATCCAGAGCCGGGTCTCCTGGCGCAGGAGTCTAAGCAGGGACTCCCAGACTTCCCACACCCCAGACACTTCCTCCAGCTCTTCCATAGACATAGTGTGTCCAGGGTCTTCCCCAGGGTCTCCTTTTAGTGGCCCATGCTTGGAACAACTCTCCAGGGAGGCATCCAGGAGCCACCTGAGCTGGCTCGTCTCAACGTGGAGGAGCAGCGGCTTTACTCCGAGCTCCTCCCGTGCGACTGAGCACTTCAGTCATTACCCAAAGCTCAGGACCATAGGTGAGGGTGGGAATATAGAATGACCAGCAGCAGTGCCTCAAGTGGAGGAGTTCAAGTATCTCGGGGCCTTGTATCAAACATAAGTAAATAACTTATCTTAAATCTAAACAATTTGGGTCAAGCCAATTTACTTGAGTTGATCTAACTTGTTAGCTTTCAGTGTATAAGCTGTACGCACGCCAGTTTCCCTTAGCACCAGCAGCCCCTTGACAACCTTCTCAGCAGGGAAAACAACTGTATATTTTTTTTTTTTTTTTTTTTTTTGTAGCTTGGCCCACCTAATACTCTGCTGACACACATTCCCTCTCCGCACACTGGCGTCTTTAAACATCCCACTTCCTCCTCTGAGATTAGTGGTGGGTAAAGATGAAAAATTGCGTTTTCAGTGCGTTGACATCTAATCTGTTTGGTGAGCTTTAATTTCCCCCGGCGATGTGAAGAGCCGGTGGGCTATGGGATCACCACAGACACACTTTTGTCAGAGGACGGGGACAGCACCGGCGCAAAGCCGGACCACTTTTCATCGCAGTAATGGTCCATGTACTGGAGAAGGGGAATCGATGATCGCCAAGTTCTGAAGCTATGAAGCACTTTGCACCGTAATATTACATAATGTCTGTTTGCTCATGTCATGTCGACACTATATTTGTACAGTGTATACTTCAGTTCTGAAAAAAAGATAAATGCAAAAATTACAACAATATATTTTTATTATTATTATATCTATTTTTGAAGCCATTTTATTTTTGCAATTGTCATTCATTTTGAATTTTGTATTATATTTATGTGTGTATGAGTTGATTTATCTATTTGCAGCAATATTTTTTCTACTGTACAATAATCTCAGTTGGTCTACTGATTCAGCATAGGTCCAAAGTAGAAACTTTATATATAAATGAACATAGCTAACACGTTAGCAGGCGCGTTCCAAATAGGAAGTGATCATGGGCGAACTCCCAGCTCCATCGACTCTGGCTCCAATTCACTTTATATTGAAAAACTGTCCCCTCTCTCTCTCTGGAACTGCTGCAGTGAGCCTCGTCGTTTTGGTTTTAAAATGTTCATATTAACCTGCTCTACATGATCCTGGTATTTATTTCGCTATTGTTAACATTAATAACAATAACAGCCAAATTACGTGACTTCTTTCCCCGAGATCACTCCCGCTAGCGTCAGCAACAGGTTTGACTGACAGCAGAAACCAGCGGTGCGGTGGGAAGGGGCGTTACCTTCAACAGCTTCACTCCAGACTGGCTCTTTGGTTGCTATGATACTCGCGGTCAGAATTCCAAATATGGAACTTAGCTCCAAAGTCGCCGTATAACTGCAGCCTCGATGAGCTTCATTTGACTGGAGCCAAACGCTATGGTTGACGTCACACTCACTTAGTCCACTTTTTTATACAGTCTATGGTTCAAAGCCAGATTTTGATAATGAATTACGAAAAAAAACTAGCCTTTATTTTGGCATGGTGACTAAGGCTAGCAGTCATGCTTCACATTATGAATCAAGATCGACCCAAAACATGCACAATAGGTTAAACCCTTAAGATAAGGTAGTCCTGAGCAGTGGTGGAAGAAGTAATCAGTTTTGTTACTTAAGTAAAATTACAGATACTGGAGCAAAAAAAATACTCAAGGAAAAGTAAAAGTATCACATGAAAAAATCTACTTAAGTAAAACTATTAAAGTACCTGTTTAAAAATATACTTAAAGAGTAAAAAGTAAAAATATTTCACACAGATTTTGAAGTCTTCAGATGTATTGATTTTGATAAAGGTTTGTGCTGAATTTTGTTCAATAGAAACAACTGAATTGATAGTTTTAGTTTTCTTTTCCTAACAGTTTTTATTTAGTTTGCTTAAATCATGAATGTGTTAAAAATAAGGTTTGAGACCTGCTGCCTTTTCAGCAGGTCTCAAACAATAATAAGACATACTTTTATTTTCCAGTCCTGTTCAAAAATGTAGTGGGCTAGAAAGTACAGATACTGCTCTCAAATGTAGTGAAGTAAAAGATACCTAAAATGCATACTTATGTACAGTACTTTACTACTTTTACTTTGTTACGTTCCACCACTGGTCCTGACCAAACCCAGCTCAAGAGGTGGGTATCCAGACGCTCTACGGCAGCACCTCGCTGCAGGTTGCCCAGGCGACAGTGACTGATGAGTCAAATGCGGAATAACTCTGTACTAACTGTGTAATATGGAAATACAATAGGCAAGAATGGAATCATCAAGGGTCCAACTCATGGAGGGAACACTTCTGTTAAACTGGTTACACTGAACAGTCTGTAAACGCTTCAATATTCAACACAAATGAATACTATGACATGTGACTGCAGAAGTCTTATAGTAAACGTATATTTGTCTATCAATAAAACCTCTATAACCGCGACTTCTCCATTTGACGGCTCAAAATAAAGCCATTTTTCATCCTGACAGGAGTAATGGAGCTAACTTATTGGCATAATGTCCCAGACGAGATGAGTACCACCGGAGTTTCTTGTTGGCTTCTTGTGAAATGGGTGTCATTTAGCTTTAAATTATATTAGCATGCTTGACACCCCCTGACACCGTGGTTTAGTCTCCCGTCCCCCCTCCCTCCTTTGCTCCCGCGAGTCATTTTTCAATTTCATTAAATCAGAATGATGTTGTCAAATTGCCGCCTTGTCTCGGAGATCCATGGCTGTGCTGGGTGCATTTCAGTGGAAAGACAGATTGGGTAACTGATGGATTTGGGGTAGAAAAGGTAGGTAGAAGCTCGGAGATGTATGGATAGGACGGGACTGAACAGACTGTGATCTTTGTGTGCTTCTGACACTTGTCACACAGAGGAGTCCACTGTGATTACACAACGCGGGGCCCCTCTGGTGAGGTATCTGCCTGATAAATGTACTCGGGGGCGTAGTGCAAGTAAGTAGAGCGGGAGAATAGGATAGTGTCGTGTCAAGTGACCATATATGTGCTCATAGCCTGAGGTTCAAGAACAACAAGATACGTAGTAATGGTTCATTCCTAACTGTATTTGGATGTATGTCAAGTGTTTTAAGTCCCAAACTTAAAGCAGCTGTGCCTGATTTTTACCGTCTGAAAACTAGTAAGAGAAAAATTCTGTTATTTTACTATGGGTCATACCTGGACGACTTAGTGATTACACAGATGTTTGCGAGCGAGTTCGTTTTAAATGGTTTGAAGTGGTCTAAAGTTATTCCTCACTTACCTTACGCATTCAGAGCACCCTAATTATTCCCCGTGATTAGTATCTCCGAGCTTTTCAAAACTCTCGTAGGCCAGAACGGAGTTTGCTGTCACGGTAATGCTAACAACTATCATGCTGAGCGCACACTTCCTGATTACCCGATAACAAAATGCTTTGTAATTAGATGCAGAGCACACAGCGGACTTATTTTGACCTCTAGAGCTGCTTATACATGAACGGGTACTTTGAATATGTCATAATTTACTATTTTACTTTGTAGTTTAATTAAAAAACATAAAGAAATAGCTAGGTGCAATATCTGGAGGTAGGTCCTTGAGTACTTAAAGGGCCCATATTACTTTATTTTCTGATCTATGTTATAATGTTGTTTCATCATCAACAACAGACCTGGAGTTGTGTCTTGTTTCATTTACACATATGTAACACACACCCTGCATATTAAGGCTGAGTTCTTCTCTCAAACAGAAAACACCCTGTTCCACCTTGTGATGTCATGTGATAATACAGAAAGTGCTCTACTGTGTGTTTAAACTCCATACACCTTCACTAGAATCATTTAGATTATTTCAGCCCTGGAATTGCTAGTCTCGACCTAACACAAGGTTAAAGGTAACTGTTAACTTTAAAACTAGCACTACATGACATCACAAGGTGGAACAGAGCATTTGAGCTTTGGAGTTATGGACACCCCAATAACCGAAAGTTACTCAAACACGTGTGAACGAAACGAAACACAACTCGGGGTATGTTTTCGATGAGGTAACAACATTATAACATGGCTTAAAGCTCACAAGAGTCAGTTTGCGTAAGTTGCCCTGAGGGACTGGTAGAAGGATGTGTCAAATGCCAATGGCAACAAAAACGTCTACTCAAATAAATTATAAAGATTTACTATTTTGGTGAAACATTTTGGTATAAAATTGTATACATAAGAAAATGGTGAGCTGCATACAATACAGCCCATTTAATGTTAAATTCTTTTGATAGCTGTACTATACTGGGAAAAAGTTCAGTTTGTCACCAAGAAATACTGAGCCAATTCCTTGCCACTGTGCTGTTTTTTGTCTTAAATTACCTTGCTACCTACCTACCTACATTAAAATGGTTGAATGCACTAGAATATGCCTTGGCGGAGGTCTTCACTCTCCATGCACCGCTAACTTGTTGCCAGATCATGCACTTTCTCTCTTGCGATGGCCATATACTCTCCAATCACTGTTCACAAATCAAAAAGCAAAATACCTCTCGGCCCATCCGTCTCCTTCATGTCTGCAGTTACTTGGGGATCCCCAGCTTCACCCGCAGTGAGGAAGAGGAGGGGAGACGTAAATGGCTGCGATTTGATCAGGCACAGAGTGGAGTGGCGGTGCCGTCTGTCAGGTAGCAGCAGAGTGATGGCAGGTCTTCATTGGGGTGGGGGGGGGCATTAAACATGTCAGATATTAGCGCCGATCTCTCTTCCATCGCCTCTCCGAGCACTCAAGCCCCATCTGCGGAGGTCCGGGCGGGGGCGCGTTCCTCCGCCCGTTCCCCTCCTGACGTGTCCCGCTATTAGGGTGATGCATGGTTGTCAATTCGTCATCTTGTTCGATGGACACACTGCGGCAGCCCCGGGATTCTCGGGCGGGGGTGGGGTGGAGGTGGGTGGAGAGGGGGGTCCCATTAGAAACGAGGGGATGGCGGTGGATGAGAAAGTGCATGTGTTTGGGAGTTATGGGTGTGTTAGGGCTAAGAGGGCGGACTCCAGGGTCAAAGTTAAGATTCATACCAAAAGACAATTACACATTTTATATTTATGACCAATGGCTGAATGCAAAATATGTCATGACCATGATAAATAAGCAATGGTGGAAGGTAATGAAGTAAAAGTAGTTAAGTACTGTACTTAAGTAGAATTTTTAGGTATCTGTATTTTGCTTAAGTACATTTTACAGTGGATACGTTTTACTTTTATTTCACTACATTTGAGAGCAGATATCTGTACTTTCTACTCCACTACATTTTTTAACTAGACTGAAAAGTAAAAAGTATGATTTGAGGTTATTTTTAGCATGTTTGTGGTAACATCCTGACTAAAGTTTTTGAGTTCAAGCTTCGGCTTTGAGTAAAAAAAAAAAAAAATACACAAAATTCATAAGAAAAACAAAAAAAAATATTTGTATTGCTACTGTTGACCAAAATACGTACCATATTTTAATCAATATTACCACATTTACTCTTTAACAAATTAACAACACTTGTGTGAAAGTACATTTTTGAACGGATACTTGAATACTTTTACTTAAGTAGATTTGTTCATGTGATACTTTTACTTTTACTTGAGTAACTTTTTACCTCTGTATCTGTACTTTTACTTAAGTAACAAAACTGAGTACCGGTACTTCATCCACCACTGTAAATAAGGGTAATAAAGTTACTCGTCTTGAATGGCTCCCATAGAAAACTATAAACAGGAGTGGCTTTCATGAATATTCACAGCTTATGGAGCTCAACAGTCCCGCCCACATCAAGATGACTTTTAAAAAAATTCTAATAGATATACTGTATTTTCCAGACTATAAATTGCACTTTTTTTCATAGTTTGGCCAGGGGTGCGACTTATACTCGGATGTGAGTTATATGTGAAATATATGTTTTTTTCTTCATTATTATACATTTTTTGGTTGGTGCGACTTATACTGCAGTGCGACTTATACTCCGGAAAATACGGTACAAGAGTTCAAAGGCATCATGGAGGCTAACCTGCTATGTGGTAACTACTATCCAGAACATGGTTGTTTTAAGTCCAAAAAGCACGTTTAAAACACAAACTTCAGCAAAATGTTTTCATATTTTAGCTGTTTATAAAGTTTCAGAAACAGATTGTAATTCCATTGAATCCACTGAATCATAGGCACATTGTTTCGGCCAATCACAGCAAAGACTCAGCAGAGGATGACGCTTTATTTACAACTGCAAATATCGGAGAGTTGCTTCTTTTTTTTTTTTTTTTTTTTTTTTTTACTTTTTGTTTTATTGTGGCATGTACAGATCACAAAAATGTATCTGTTGCCCTAATAAAATGGTGGTCACTGACATAAAGAGGGATAACAACATTTCACAGCCATGTTTCTATGTATTAAAGGGCCTATATTGTGCTATTTTCCAATCTGTTATAATATTGTTTCCTCATCATAAACAGACCTGGAGTTGTGTTTTGTTTCATTCACACATGTTTAACACACAAACCCTGCATATTTAGGCTGAGTTTTTCTCTCAAACAGAAAACACTGTTCCACCTTGTGATGTCACGCCATAATACAGGAAGTGCTCCACTGTGTTTTTAAATATGCACCTTCGATAGAATCATTTGGATGATTTCTGCTCTGGAATTGCCGGTCTCTATTACACAAAAATTGAAAGGTAGCTGTTAACTTGCAAACTACCACTACATGACATCATAAGGTGGAACAGAGCATGTTGAGGTTTGGAGATGTAGGCAGACTAATAAACCAGGATTACTCAAACATGTACGAATGAAACAAAACACAACTCCAGGTATGTTTTTGATGAGGTAACAACATTATAACATGTCTTAAAGCTCACAGAATCTAGAAGAATCAATTTTGTGTAATATAGGACATTTAATACCAAGAAAACTCTTAGTGCAATTTACTGTCTCCTAGGTTAGGTTTAATCATACCATGAAGTACAATGACAGATCCTTTATACTTTTTCATGAGTAATTACTATGCAATTGCCATACTTACACTATTAGTTACTATTACTAATCCCATTCTATTACTATTTCATTCCACCATTGTTATTATTACATTCAAACCATGCATATTCCATTCTTGTATCTCAGTAAATTTGGAATATGTTTTGATGCCCCAAACTGTGAAGAATCCTTTGTAATAAAGTCACTATTTATTCACATTTTTGTACTTCAGATGATAAATTATGCCGAGAAGCGCAGATGAATATGAAAAATGTGGTTGTTAGAGAAGTAAAGGTAAAAAGCACATGCCGTCTCGATACAAGACCTGTTTTAAATTTCAAATTATTCCGAGCCTGAAAACGCCATCCCCGCTATCAGATCGTTGTTCTAGGAGAGAAAAAAGTAATTAATTTGACGGGTTTAACCTCTCTTTCTCTGCACAGCTCTACAACGGTGTGCTTTTTCGATTGTTGATCACGAAATTAAAATTACTAGCTGCTAAACAACCTTGTTAACAGCTAAGAAAAGCACACATCAGCACTATTTGTCTGTGATAATGCAATAAAAATACTGCTTACCCTGGCCAACTCGGAATCTCATAAAAAAAGGACCCACATACAACAGTGAATGGTGTATAATAATGAATAATCACAAAGTCATAATTACCTTCTAACAACCCCTTTCTCACTACAGAGCATCTTTGTGATTGAAGTACACCCACATTGAGTTAATTGCATTTATTCCCTGATGCCGCAAATACGCAATTAAAATGCAGGCGTTCTACACAGGCCTGCAAAATCATCAATATGGTGCATGGTTAAAAATAGGGCTGTGTTTGCCTTTCTACACAAGTATTACAACTGTGGATGTGGGAGACGGCGCTGAAGAGTTTTAGTACAGATGGAGGACATTTACATAAACATACTGTATACAATAAAAAGTACGTTCGTCACTCCACGCACAATGGCAAGCCACTGCCACCCTGAGGAAGGCAGGCGGAAGCGGGGCTGCCAATCTGCCGTCGCCAACGCTCGTGTATAGGCCCAGAGGCGTCAGACTGGGGGGGGTAAAGTGTATGGTGAATGGTGACATTTTTATACAGCGGTTTTCCACCTTCAACGCACTCAAAGCGCTTTACATCAAAGAAACACTCAACCATTCACACACACATTCACAGACCAGTGTATGCAGACACTGAGGCGGGTTAAGTGTCTTGCCCGAGGACACGACGACATTGCCCGAGGCACGACGACAGCATTCATCTGTGGGAGCTGGAGTCGCACCGCCAACCTGTGAGTCAGCTCTCCCAAAGATGTTTGTCGAAAGCCAACCTTCAGATCAGAGGAGAAAGACTCTACTAACTGAGCTGCTGTCTATCCAGGGTACTGTTTACCCAGGGTCCAGTGCAGGGAGGGGCCCTTTACAAAGTCTGTAATGGGCATTTTCATTAGAAAACATGTAGTGCGGGCCCACCAAGATGATTTGTACCCAGAACCCAAAATTTGGTGCTACACCCCTGCATAGGCCTCTCACGATGACACATTTTGAAGCGCGATATATTGCCACAGAGATATACTGAGGTAAATGATAATATTGAAGCTACTTTATGCCACCGACACAATAACAATAATGCAATTAATCCCAGTAAACCATTTTTAAATAGACGGTATCATTAAAAGACCTGAGCTGCAACAAATGAATAACAGAATGTACCAATAACAAGTCATAAAAGTCACTTACTCAACCTTTTATAGCACAATAGCCTGAATCTCCCCATTTTCCCAAAGAAAATGTACACATGATAAAATATTGAACCCCAAAATATATTGTTCCAGCTTTCATATACTGAACGATAAGCTCATGCACACACCACACTCATACTGCGCAATGTGGGAAGTGTCTTGCCCAAGGACACAAGTTTCCAATAGACTGTAGATAGACTGTATAAAAAAGTGGACAAAGTGAGTGTGACGTCACCCACAGCGTTCGGCTCCAGTCAAATGAAGCTCACTGAGGCTAGAGCGGTTATAGGGACGAATTTGGAGCCAAGTTGCATGTTAGGAATTTCGACTGCGAGTATCATAGCAACCAAAGAGGCAATCTGGAGCGAGGCTGTTGAAGGTAACGCCCCCTTCCCGCCCGCACCGCTGGTTTAACAGGGAGCGGGCGCTTAGCAATGCTGTCCATCAAAACTGTTGCTAACGCTAGCGGGAGCAACCTCGGGGAAAGAAGGCGCCTGATTTCTCTGTTATTAATTTTCATATCTTGAGTTACAGACACAATAGCAAAATAAAAATGCCAGGATCATGTAGAGCGGGTTAATACGAACTTAAGGCCAAAATGACGAGCCTGACAGCAGCAGTTACGGAGAGAGGGGTGACAGTTTTCAAATGTAAAGTGAATTGGAGCCAGAGTCAGTGGAGCCGGGAGTGCGCCCATGCTCACTTCCAATTTGTAACGCGGCGGCTAGCAGGTTAGCTATGTCCATTTATATACACTCTCTATGTTAATGACCCATTAAATTGAATCTGGTGAAAGGATCTTTGATGACATGATGGTTTCCTTGCACAGAATTTGCTGTTTGTATTTGGATGTCCAAGGAAGTTAAGTTGTCGTCTGTCGTTTTTTTTCCCCTCCAAAAAAATGACACTGTTGAACCCTGAATATGACATTTTTGAACCTTGTATGACCCAGCGTCTAAATTTAAAATGCAGAGCTGTGGGCAGGGATAGCGGCGAGGTGAAACGCTCTGAACACTTCCACCTCAAACGCAGGACAATGCAGGATTACTCAAACATGCATGAGTCACTCAAAACACAACTCTGAGAAAGCTAATGATGAAAAATTGCACCATCCCAACACGGGTAGTAGCTCCTAATAGTCGATTTTGCATAATGTGTCTCTGTTAAACTCTTGAGTTACAGAAGGGTAAATACTTGAGACTGGTTAGGTGCCCAGGCGGACTCTTAATAATGCAGCTCGCAGAGGCAGGTTCAGTCAGGGAAGTGCTGATGATGCAATGTGCTGACCCAAATACGCTACTCGCTCCCAGCAGACTGTGCCAGCTGGGGCCACGTCTCCTCCGCCTCCTTCACCAGGCCTTACTGTAACCCCTTCTATTTGTGCAGATGAAGATCACGTATTGTCCT
>KN471679.1:50577-77192 GCA_000787095.1 Periophthalmodon schlosseri
GTCACATCATTGTCTCCTTTCTAGTGTCATTTTTGCTACTATAAAAAGCCTGTTGGGGGATGGATATGCTGTCGTCCAGGCTGAAATGAAACGCAAGCAGGTCTGCATCACGTTGTGTCCAGCAGCCGTATCAGGGGAGATACTAACTGTAAATGTAATATAGGTTGGTAGGTTAGTTTGCAGAAGAAAATTGAATTATGTATATTGGGTTCACATAACATAACAGACAAAACTTATAATAAAATAGCAGCTGGAGGGCAGGTGGATTCTATAGCAGACGTTGCCCTTTGTCAAAATGCCTGATTTATGGTTAAAAGTACTTACAGGGTCTATCCCATAGACTGTGTAAAGAAGTGGACTAAGTGAGTGTGTCATCACCCATAGGGTTCGGCTCCAGTCAAATGAAGCTCATCAAAGCTAGCAGTTATCTTTATTTATACAGGGGAACCCTGGGGGCAAATTTGGAGCCGAGTTCTACATTTGGAATTCCGACCGTGAGTATCATCGCAACCAAAGAGCCAATCCGGAGCGAGGCTATTCAAGGTAAAGCCACTTCCCGCTCGCACCGCTGGTTTAGCACAGAGCGGGCACTTAGCAACGCTGTCAATCAAACCTGCTGCTAACACTAGTGGGAAAATAAAACACCAGGATCATGTAGAGCGGGTTAATACGCTTAAGACCAAAATGACGAGGCTCACTGTAGCAAATACAAAGGGAGGGGTGACAATATTTCAATGTAAGGTGAATTGGAGCCGATGGAGTCAGAAGCGCACCTGTGATCACTTCCCATTTGGAAGCTATGTCCATTTACATATACAGTCTATGACCTGTCCACATGGGAATAAAAACTGGCACAAAGTTCAACATCTTCTCTATCAGCCAAAATAAGCTTAGATGATTTTATTTATTTATTTCATAACAGATTTAACAAGTGGTGCCATTTTCCAACCCCTAACCCTAACAATTCTAGCAAATAATGATAAGGTTAAACATATGAGAAATTTCAGTTAGAAAATATCTCTCAAGTTACATCAGCTGCCATCCATTTGAAATTATTCTATAAAGTTGCGAACACAATTCATTCAGTATTGTACCAAAAATAGCACTTTATCACACTGCTAACCACTTTAGGCTGAGTGGTGGGAGCAATGTTGCGAATTTTCTTTTAACAAATGTATTCAAACACTTCCTTCTTGTGAAATGCCCTTTGAGTGAACGATATGCTACTGAGAAATAAGACATAAAACACAATTCCTGGGCCGTGTTGTGTCAAAACGCCCGAGACGTAGAGGCCGATGATGAAACCGCTCGCCGCTAACTGACAGGCCGAGAAAATTGAGCAGAAAACGAATCAAAGATGAAATAACTTTTGATCAGCTACATGCGATGTTGCCATGTAGTTCACTGTTCAGCCATGAATCCCACGCTGGTTAACTACAAATGTTACCAGTTGACCAATTTCTCGCTTGTTGCTCTTACTAGACGGATGAAAAGGCAGACACTACACCGAGCGCGCTAACCCTTTTAAATGAGCCTTAGGGAGGGCAAGAATAAAGCTACTTCCACAGACAGTGTTATAACCTGTAATGTTACTCTGTCAGTTCTACCGCAGCAGCTGAACCGTGAGCACCCTCAGCCTCTCCGCCTGTACTTTTCTATCTATAGTCTATTATTTGTTCCATTCATTTTATTAATTATGCCCTTTGTCCATTGTAGTGATTCTCGAGTTCATTTTTTGGGGTCAATGTTTATAGTGTGTACATTTTCTTTGCACTACTGGAATACATTTTTTGTGTTATTTTTTTGGGTATATGATAAGATTTAAGCCATAAAAGGTTGAATTATTAACTTCTATGACTCATTACATGGAAACTGAGTACTAAAGTGTTAAAAAATAAATAGCAGAACGAAACTTTAACAATATTGCACATTTACAGTAGTTTTTGTGGTATAAATCTGCTCTTGGCTTATTGTGTCAGTGGCATAAATTTGTTTTAATATTATCGTTTATCATCTTTATCGTCAAAATATCGCACTTCAAAATTTGTTATCGTGACAGGGCAACGTGTGTCACAGGATTTAGGCAAAAAGTACTGTTCATACATTTGATATTTGACATTTTCTGATTGTCAGCTTTTAGATCAAAGTTTAAAGTAACTCAACTCTCTGAGGAAAATACTGAAATTTGATGTCAAATATTGACATGTATAAAATGCTTAATAGTTTATTACATTACTTCTTAAATTGAAAACTATATTTTTATTTGGTTTGTGGCTTGTCATGTTGACTATAAGATGTAAAGCTACCTCAGTTGAGAACTACTAACTGTTAAATGGTAAAAGGTCACATTTTTATATAGCGCTTTTCCACCTTTAAGGCACTCAAAGCGCTTTACATCAAGAAACCACTCACCCATTCACTCACACATTCATACGCCAGTGAACGCAGACACTGGGGGCAAGGTGGGTTAAGTGTCTTGCCCAAGGACACAGCGACAACGTTCATCTGTGGGAGCACCACCAACCTGTGAGTCGGCGGATCTGAACGCTCTACCGATGTTCTTTATGTCAAGAGGCCCAAAGATGTGATGATTTTTGTAAGGTGAAAAGAGCCAATTTCTTATGACAAGCGGAGCAAGTCCCTAGGTTCAACGTACGTGACTGTAAGATGTGACAATATCAAGCGATGCACGTTTTGCGAGCGTGCCCCCATCAAGTCTGTTGTGTTTAAATGTTGCCTCATTTCAAATTTTATTAACCTGTTACCAAAGACAATTACCCACACGGCCGAAGCATCTCACAATAAAGCTTCTTTTTTCTTTCTGTTCTCGTGTTGTGCTTGTGTGATGATGATGCATATACTGGCCGTAACCGAACCTTGACTTCAGGTGATCTCCCTCCATAGTTTTCTTTGTTGTTCCCATACACAGAACTGTTATTCAGCATGTACCTTCTGGCCTGATTTAAATGATCAATACTCTCATACTGCGGAACGTTTTGCCGTCTCCCGGCCTTTGTTAATGGTAAGCAAGTCTTTCTTTCATGAGTCATCTGTATCAGTTTCCATAACAACTACCAGGCCAATATAAACACACAAACCTACAGACATAAAGACAAGTAAAGTAGTGAGAATCAGCAAAATAGTTAATAGAACAGGTGAAATGCAGAAAAAAATGATGTTGGGTGGATTCAGGGGGAATTTATGTCAAGGTAATGGATATGCAGGGAGGAGATGAGGAGGCTCTTAGTTCTGCTGCTCCGGTAGAGTTAAGAAACGTATAGCGTACCATAAATGACATTAGAATAAGGGGAAGAAAAAAATAGGTGACTGGTTGTTGGTGGTGGTGTTGTTATTAAGCTACCAACACCAACTGTCCAATGATAAGACAGGAATGGTGTCCGGGGCAAATCTTAACATTCAAATACTATTATTATTATTATTAAGTCGTATTCAGAATTCCACTAATAGTTTTCGGAGTGATATCGTCCTATATGGCGAACAAATACGTTTGCAGAATCATCCTTGGAATAGATTGCAACTGTGACATTGGAACATCAAATGAACAAGAGATTGTCAAATTTTATGGCTCAGTAACTCATAAAATATATTCCCGAGAGATTCTTCAAAACACAACTACAGAGGGAAGATCACTGTGTAAGAGTGGTTGTGTTTTGTTTCCTTAGTGTACGTTATTGCAAAAAGGTATGTCTATAATTATATAGACAGACTTATTTTCTGGTTGGATGGATTTCTGATATAATAGTTTTCAGAGTACAAAGGAATCAAGTAACACAGAACTTGTTTTTCCAACTGTTTAGTTTATCTTCCAGAAATAATTGTTTTCATATCCAAAGTAGGTACACAAGTACACGAGAAGAACTTGGCGGACAAATTCAGAATGACATCCTATTTTTTTTTTTTATACAGATTGATATTAGTCTGGTCCCCATGTCCTCTGTTGAGTCTCAAGCCTGGACGTGATCGTGCATTCAGATTTGTTTTTTTTCAGTAAAACGAAGGAGCTCTTTGGTCACCTATGATTTACAAATAAAATTACATTTCTCTCACCTCTGATTAATAGAGTTTAGAGTTCGCCCATTGATTCTGCAGAAATCTGCGGTGTTTTTCACCCCGTAATATTTTTTCCTTTATTTTTTTTCCGATAAAGAAGGACTATGCCTGTCCCCGATTGGCTAATGCACCTGCTAATCATGCCCATTTGAAAACGGGGTGATTCACCGGTGACCAGACTCATATCTTTGTAAAGTATTGAGGAAGTGTGTATTCTGGACCAGTAGTTAATAAGAGAAAGCTGTGAACATTCATTAACTGCAGTGAAGTGAAGAGGATAAGGAAGAGGAAGTTACCATATTTTCCGGACTATAAGTCGCACTTTTTTTCATAGTTTGGCCGGGGGTGCGACTTATACTCAGATGTGATTTATATGTGAAATATATGGGTTTTTTTCTTCATTATTATGCTTTTTTTTTGGCTGGTGCGACTTATACTCCGGAAAATACGGTACTCTTTGTGCGTAGATGTGTTAGTGTGCGTGTTCAATATTCAATGCAAAAATTCAACATAATTTCACAATTTTCTTAGAGCCAAGATTACAGTTTTGATTTGATCGCAGTTAAAATGTCTAACTTGGCTGCCTCACCCATTCTGACCCATCTCCAGATTTTGAGCCAGGATCTTAGTCTTACCTAGCTGGAGGATTGGCCGATATTATCCATGTTTTGGAATAACAGGGAGGAGGCCCTTGGGGAAGACCCACCACACATTGGAGGGGCTATGTCTCTCGGCTGGCCTGCGAACGCCTTGGAGAGCTGGAGGAAGTGTCTGGGGTGAGGGAAGTCTGGGAGTCCCTGCTTAGACCGCTGCCCCCGTGACCCGGCCCCAGATAAGCGGAAGAAAATGGATGGATGGATGGAATAACAGCTAAACAGGAGAACCTATTGATGAAACCCAGCTAAACACAGTGAGAACATAAAAGTCCATACAGAAACGCCCTACACAGCCTAGCAGTCAAAACTGGAGGAGCTAGCTACTCCGCTACGTGCCACCATTAGGCCTGTAGGCATGAGTGGAGGGGATGCAGTTGATTGCACTAAGAGCAGGCATACTTGACGAGAACTGCCTCAAGGAAAATATAGTCTTTTAATGATCCAACTAATAATTCAATCTGTATTTTATTATTAGCAACATTGAAAAACCATATCCAACAACGGGCTGTGTACATCATCATTTGCATGCCTGATAGAGCTGCAAGTCTCTGGACGCCTCTCGGATTGACTAATTTCCATGCTTTGTTCTTCCTACACATGAACTTTGCCGGGAAAGGGCACGGATGAAGAAATCTATGTATTTTTCTACAATTAGAGGCACAAGGCAGACTTAACCATCACAGAGCAGCTTGTGAGTTGTATCGTTTTGTTCATTTTTGAAACTGGCTCCGAATGAGTAAGTACTAGATGCATTATTCATTCAAAGAAGCTATTGATTTGAGAGACATAAATGAATAAAACGAAATAGGTATGTTCGGTTAGAAATGTGTTTTTGAGGTGAGAGAGTTATACAAAAAGATGTGGAAGTTCAAAGCAATGACATATTAAGGTGGGATGGCAGCCAACGTAAAACACAATCTCTAGTTGTTTGCTTTTGAACTAACTATATAATATTTCAGGGCAACAGTAGCTCAGTTGGTAGAGCGTTTGTCCTCAGATCTGAAGGTTGGCGGTTTGAAATCCCGCTTTTGACATAAACATCATTGTTGAGCGGTCAGATCCACTGACTCACAGATTGGCAGTGCGATTCCAGCTCCCGCAGGTGAATGCTGTTGTTGTGTCCTTGGGCAAGACACTAAACCCACCTTGCCCCTAGTGTCTGCGTTCACTGATGTGTGATGCTTTGACTGCCTTGAAGGTGGAAAAGCGCTATATAAAAATCTGACCATTACCTCGACAAATGATGCGTCCGGTGTTTGCCCATTAAAGCAACACCTGCATGATTTCACGGAAACAGAAAGTTAAAATCGTATTTTGGGACATTCCCTAAGGAGATAGATACATTTATACCACACTGTAGAATAATATAGCCAAAGGAACAACATTTCCATGGAAACAAGAAGGTGAAGGTCCTCCTCCAACCCAAATAAGAGTCAGATTTATGGAGATGCAAGCCCACTCACAGTAAGGATGCATGTTGTTCTACACTGTTCAATGCAATAAAAACATTTAAAAAAAAATAACACAGTGGAGCTTTTAGATTTTATGATAGTGTGTAGAAAATGTGCCGTTTCCTCTGACTTCCTGGCAACTTTGAGCATCCACAAAAGCACTTAAATCACTTATATATGCATAAGTAATGCACCATGCCACATACACATATTATTTAAATACCACGTTACTGGGTTCTTGGCAGTTCCCAGTCCTGAGATGTACAATGCTTTTTTCCTGAAACCCTCCCCCAAAGACCCTGAAGAAAGAATAAAGGAGAGAGGGGATCAGCCATAGAAATGCTGAGGCCGGATTTTGTTTCCTCTTTGTACAAAAATAAATATAGAAGCGCAGAGAAGACTGTAATGAGTGAAAAGGCATGAGTCAGTCTTCAGAACATGTGGAAACGTGTGCAAAAACAATGTGCTGTGTTCTGAGGCCTGACAAAAAGCTGCACAGATTGAGGCTATTGTCAGAGCGCCAAGGCAGGGAAATTTCACTGTTCTAATTCAGTCTCAGGAATTAGACTGCACCGCCAATGGAATATGAAGGTCAGGTGCTGGACTATGTACACACTCGATCTCCAAGGCCATTAGTGCTTACTTAGAAAGCCATTAATGTCCATTATCATAATTACCTTCACCAATATGCACTTCCAGGGTGAATTCTGCACAAGTTTGAGATAGGAGTTTCTAGAGTTGAAGCGCTAGACTCGCAATTCGTCCTTTAACCCATGGTGGCAGAGTGACTAGCACTTACGCCTCACTGTGAGAAGGTGCCAAGTTTGACAATTGGGGCTTTCTGTGCTCAGTTTGCAAGTTTCTCCCTGTGTCTGGTTGGGTTTCCTCCAAATACTCTAGTTTCCCCCATCAACCCAAAACATAATAGGCAAACTCTTCCAGGTAAGGTAGTGCTTATCAAGCCTAGCTCAAGATCTAGAGATGACTCCATTGCACTTTGGCACCCACTGCTCCTGACAGGTTTCCCCAGCAGCACTGAAGGATCGGTCAAATCAAGTACAGAGGACAAATTTCCATACGGGGACAGTAAAGTGTACCTTAACCTTAAGCTACCCTCTTCATTAATATTTAAAATCATGAGTTGTTTCTTTGATAATTGTGAAGGCAAAATAAAATGTGATCTTTCAGGCATTTTAAGAGTATGCAGCTTTACGTTATTTGGAGCAGCAGACATGAAGCCTGACAGATGAATAGTCTGAGAGGTCATCTTGTTCTTATGGCATCTTTAAGTTGGTACAGCCCATTCTTACTACATGAAAAACTATTAAGGTCAAACAAGTGTAGTGATTTTTATTATTTTTTGTGCTTGTCCTGATAATTTGCCATTTGCTTATGGTGTGCTGCAGCTTGTCAATTAGATTCTTGACTTGGACTTGACATGCCTTGGCTACATCCTTCAGATTCCCCCCGCCTTGCCATCAGGCTACTGCAGCTATTTTGCTATTCCACCTGACTGCTCGAGTAGAGCTCTACCTGTTTGTTAAAAATACAACCAGGAACCGCCTTGCGCATATGTTCCCTCACCATGGAAAGGTTCGGCCATTAATATGATAGTGCGTTTCATGAATTAGTCATGCGCAGCCCCTTTCGCTAGTACAGGCTAACCAAAAGAACACGGGGAGGAGAGCATTCATTGCAAGCTGGCGATAGAGTCCATTGTTCCTCTTATGGGCGAAAGTCGGCCCCATTCCATACCTGCAACTCAGCTCCCAACGGGATACACTTTCTATACACAGCACAAAGCCAGAAGCCGAAGAACTCACTCACAAATAGAAATATTCCTTTCTGGTCTGGACAAATGCGCTTCCGATGGTGCTGCATTTTTCATCCCGCTTGCGCCCAAATCTCTATACATACAATCCCTGGTAGACCTCATTAAAGAATGGGCCTCTAGTGATGCTATCTACCACAATGGAACAACTAGAGCTCTCCTTTTTTGCCCTTTCCCCAGTGTGAATTTTTCGGCAGTTGCAAGCGATTTGGAGCACAGGGCTCAAAGGTCAACAATCCAATTTCACGGGGCCTGCCTGTAACAGACACTCTGTGATCTCAGATAGGACCCTTCCCAATTCTTTCACTGCATATCAACAAGAACACACCAGACTTAATCCAACTTTAATTAGCCCTACGCTTTGGTGATAATTGGCAGACAAGGCATGGCTTGAATGGGGTAAAAAGAGACAAGAGGTCATTGGCAGTGGACATAAAATCTTTTTTGTTTGTTTTTTGTACTTTCCAAACCCCTTCGCAACACTACATACATGTTTTTCAAAAGTCCTGAAACAGCCCTCTATAATCATTTTAAGACTCAATACTGAACCACTACATGATTAAGAGTAATAGCACTGTAGAAAAGGTTTCATATCTAGTAAACTGCCCTGAGCTGGGCCGTGTACGTTGTAGCTTCTCAGTTCTGTCAAAACAAAAGTTACAGTATGGTGTGTGAAACCAAGAAGTTGAATTTAATTGCTCAAGGTGCCCAAAGTAGAACCATTTTAGGCCCTGCTTAGAAAAAAATATTGTGCACATTTAGCAGTGATGAAAGATCAAATTTTAAGTCAAACTTGCTCAACCCTTGAATCTTTGCACATTTCAGGTTCGTTGTTATTCAAATAAAGGCACTTCATCTCCAAAGTAATGGAATGCCAGTGACAAAAATGACCTATTCATGTTTTGAGCTGTAGATATTGAACAGTGAAGAGAAATATGATCCGTAGGTGTGTTTTTGGAGCCAAAGTGTTATAAAAAACAATTATGGTTGACGCCTGTGTGACCTGGAGGAGAAAATCCATGCCAAACCAATCTTTTTGGAACAACTCTGATCCACTAAAATGAATGCCTTGTGAGATTCAATCAATCAACTTATTCACTCCAGAGTCACATCAATCTGCTCAAAATGTGGGGCCTGCGGATTTAGAGCACTACTGTAGCCCCACATGACGACACTGGTCAATGGAATTAATGTGAAAAGTTGGAGTGCAGCAGCAGGGCACTGCACTCCTCAGGCTCAAACATTTTCTACGAGCACTTTCTCTGTTCCCGGTGTAAAACACATTTCTTATTCCTTAAATGACCCTAAACTTTAGTTTGTGGCTATACCACCTTACTGATGCCCGATCCTGTCTGATCTTGGAAGCTAAGCAGGGCTGGGCCTGGTTAGTACTTAGATGGGAGATTGCTTAGAGTAACACATGGCACAATGAGGCAGCAGTGGTTCTAGTGTAAACTGTTGTTGTGTCCTTAGGCAAAACACTTCACACACTGTGCCTAGTATGAATGCGACGTGTGAGTGATTGGTGGTTGGCGAAGGAGCAGATGGTGCAGATTTGCAGCATTCAGATTACAGTCATCAGGTGTAGCAATTTACTCCTAATAATATATGAGCAGTGGAAACTAAGTGATCTTTTTTCAAAGAAACACACATTCCAAAATCTTTGTGGGGAAAAAAGTCTGATGAAGGGCTAATGACAAAACATCACTTGGTGTAGGCAATCATTTAAATGAATGATAATAATAATTGGGAGATAGCTTTGTGGACCTTTTTCCTCCCGTATAGATCAGTGTTGTAGTTCAACAGTTAAACATACATGGTGTTAAAAAATAAATGCAGAGGGCTTTAAGTTGATGTAAATATTGATGACATAATGCACTTTCATGTTCAAATGTTTGGATAAAAATAAATTGTGCATGGTCGATTGTTAGTCTTGCCCACAGCTCCTCTCTATCTGCCTCTAGCAGGTTGCGTCTGTGTTAGGGCCATACACAGGTGGGTATGCAGTGGCTCTAGTTAATCTGAATAATGCAGGGACTGTAGTGAATAAAAAGCATAAATGGAGTTATTTGGAGTTATTTAGGATTTGTTCACAGACTCTGCACCTGCACTTAGCCCTGATGAATGGAGCTCTGCGATTCCAAAAAGTCTACTTTGGAACAATGCTCACGACCTCACACCAGAGTGGGAAATGGAAAGCCCAAAAGAGGCGGAAGAGAAGTAAATCTTACAAATAGTCTGGCTGAATTTTAAGAGGAGTTACAAGATTTTTGGATTGTGTGGATGAGAAATGGTGACTTCAACTGTAAAGCCCTGCGTCTAATTGTAGTGGCAGAGTAGTGATCGGATGATTAATCTGTTATAATTTGTTGCAACAACGCCACTTCAGTCTTAGCTGAAGAAAAGACCCTATGAGGCACACAGGTACGTATACGAAAAGACAGGCTGGCCAGGTTTTGTTTAATTTACAAATCCTTTATTTAACAATCATTATTGCACATCCCAGTTTAAATTCATGGATATTTCACTTTACAGGATAAAACAAACATTCATTAAAACACACTCACGCTCACTTGTTCAGTTTCCTAAAAACTAACCTCTGACTGACTGCCTGCCAGGCCAAACAAACTGGTACACGGAGGGACTTAACAAAATAGATTGAATTTGGACATAAAATGTATCTGAGCTCAAGCATTGGAATTTATCTGAAATGGAGGACAGCCACCGAAAAAGGCCTGAAAGAGTATGTGGGCTAACGGGGAGTGAAGGACGCCAGCTCGGTGCCACGAAATGACAGGTAATGGCAACTTCCGCATAGACCCTCCAAGCCAGTCTTACCGCTTAATGTATATGACACATAATGGCCATAGTAACTTAACAGCCACCCTTTATTATATCTGTCATAGCAAAATTTGTCCTGTGATTTGGTTTGAATGGCAGGGCTGATTTTGATCATTTTGCTGATTGAACGATAAAAAAAAATCATTGCCTGACAAACTTATTTTAAAATATTTGCAATGAAGACGTTACCAGAAGAAAATGTGTACTAGTAATGTATCTGCGTAATCCCTCAGTCGTCAAGGTCTGATACTTCGCAAAAGAAAAATAAACTCTGTCAACTGGACAAAACGTTGTAGGAGTGAAGATGTTTTCCTGCTCATCCAAGCCACTTCTTCAGTTCTGGGTGAAGGATTTTTCCTGCTCATCCAAGCCACTTCTTCAGTTCTGGTCAGATCACTGGTGGACACTGCCTTAAAACTTACTCAAAACCTGTTGTCTAGAGGTTTTTGTTCGTATTGTGCTACCCTAAGTGTGCCTGAGTCCTACTTAGCATAGTCATTCAAGCCCCTAATGAGTGATTTCACAGATTTTATTTTTCTTTTGCGATGTAGTAGTAAGGAACATTAATCACTCTTTGCGTTTTAGACCATTGCAGACAAGGACCAAACCACAAAAGTTGCTGATTTGGAGATACTCTGAACTAGTCTGAATTCTACCCATCTTTCTCAGATCCCTATTGTTAGCAAAGATCTTGCAGTCTAACTTTAACCTTATGTCCTTTATTGAAGAAGCACATCTGTATCAACAACCAAAACAGTAGGACAACTTTCCACACACTCAGATTTCGAAGTTTATTTTGTAGCAGAGAACAAGGCTACCAACCTTGGGACGCTGCATTAAGCATTCAAGGATACAACTTTGGCTGCTCTCCTCTGCGTGTGGGAAAAAAGAGCCCACGTGAAAAAAAGCGAAACAGACTTTGAACTACAGGCATCATGGACTCGTCAATATCTCCCATTGACCCCTCTCGCTTTTATTTAACAAGCTTCCCATTCCAGAGGCTTGATTTGCGGGATGCTCATTGCTATGCTAACAGTGCTGCAGCGTGCTGTCATAGTGCTGATGCCGGGTATTTCCACATTGATTACACCTCTGGGATTAGCTCAAATGCAAATGCGGAGGAGTGTGAATGTTAGAAAGAGGCCTGAGAGGAACAGTGCAAGTGGAAGTGATTGAGGAACTTTGCACATGTTCGCAGAGTTCAAGTTTATAGACAATTAAAATGCACGTCCAAGAAAAGTAACTATGTAAAAACATTCAGGAAATATTACCAGTACTACTACTTTTAATTCATTTTATCTCTGCTACACTTGTTACTAATAATAATACTCTGACTAGCTCCTACTACTACAATACTTTGAGAATGAACCTCTACTACTACAACTACTAGTCCATGTCTGTGTAACGCTTCAGTCATCCAGGTAGGTTCAATTGCAAAAGAAACCGTAATTTCGTTAACTGGACTAAAGTTTGTGAAACATAATATGAACATGTTTCGTCACTTATCCAAGTAGCTTCTTCAGTTCGGACAGGGTTCTGATAAGTCACTGCCTTCTATCTATCTGAAGGGAGGAGCTAACTACACTGAAACTAACACACCCTTGTAACACCCTCACTGTAAACAACTAGGGTGTGTTAGTTTCAGTGTACTTCAAATAGATATAAGGCAATAACTTGAAGTGGAGAAGCTATTTGGATGAGTGTCCTGGTGTCAGAATTCAATTTTCTACTATTACACTTTAGTAGTACGGAGTAGTAAGAAGCCATTATTATTTTTAACACTGAGACCTCTATACCTTTGTTTCTTTCTCAAAATGAATGTGTAATGTAAATGAACTCACTTGAGCCTCAGTGGGAGAGCCTCCATGTTGAAAAGCCTGGGAGAAATTTTGCACTCGATCCTTTTTACCATTTATTTAGGTGCAATGAAAGAGCCCTGGTGAAAACAATAATACAAAATATCGCAGTGCAGGTCGGTATAGACAAGGTATTACTTTGTGTACGAATTGTGCTATAAAAATAAATTTGCCTTGCCTTGATCATTTTTGGATACAAGTTAACAGAGCAGAAAAGGCAACATTTACCGCAGTAACAGTGATAACCATCCCAAAACAGCACAGAAACGAGTCTGATAGCTGCAGCTTCACAGTGCACCCTGACTGACTGGGCGTGTTTGCTTTAAGTTAGCCGCAAGCCTCGGGGCTTAAACATGGCCGCCCATTGAAGTCAATGAGGTAGGTAGGTACATCTGGTCCTGCCCTGTCCATCGACCATGCGCAGTCGATGGAAAGGGCTACCCCCCATGAGACTTTGCGCGAAAAGAGCAAGCAGAGTCGAGGGCGCAAAGGAGTCAAGACAATAATAAATAAATTATAAATGATAATGTTTCTGCTTCCAGGGTGCTTCTGAATCATGCTAAACCTGCGGCTCGTTCATGACAGTTGGGTTTGTTCACATCGCTCACATGCTCCTTGATGTCGTACCATGTGACCGCTCTAACCAATCAGCGCTTGAGCGTAGCTACAGCGGACATAGAGCGTCACCGAAGCTAATGATTAAAAAGTGTTTTTACTAATCCAACTCGAGACAGCTCTAAGCGAGCAATACTATGCAGCTAGTTTAATAGATCCATGGTTAGCCGCTCTGGTGTGGAACTGGGGTCATGTGACCAATGACTTCCAGATCACGGAGCCAAATAAATATTTACGATAAAAGACAATGGCTAATTAACAGTAAGTGGATGAATGAATAAATATTGTTACTTACAGTGAACCATGATCCATAAATAATAAAAAGTGTAAAGTGCTGTTCGCTAAAAATTGCAGTGCTAAAATGATACGCTGGCAGCAGAAACACATCTTCAGACGGTCCCTTGTCTTGTAATTACAGTGGATTGATCGTTGTGAACATCAGCACGCCTCTCCTCCTCACATCGACGGGGCCTTGTAACACAACACGGATCCTTAATAAATAAATCCAATTCAGATCCTGTGCATGTTCTGAGGTATGAAGGTCAGTTCAACACAGCAGGCCGCTCTCATCTCCTGATGCATGTGGAGTAAATTCAAGATGCTAAAACGAGCAAGAAAACATGTGCTCCCCAGTGTAGGCTTCTGTGTGTTATTGTGCTCAGGTATAAAATAAAGCTTTATTTAAGACATATGTAAGCATTAATCAGGATTAGAGGCCTGACTGTTTCTCTCATTTTAAACTATAATTCTCTCATTTTGATTAGAAAAGCATTTGGCAAATATTCACCTGGCTCCAACAAATAATTACAGTAAAAATGTATATATAGGAAATGCTCAACTCGTCACGTTCTTTGTAAAAAAGTATTGATAGTTTGTTTGAACTGTTTGTGGAGTAAGTTTCAACAATGATATACAGGGTGTCCATAAATCTCTTTACAATTTTAAAATTTAAATACAAAGGCAATTGATAAGATACATTAATTAGATTTGTTCTGTTGTACTCTGTGGTTCTAAAAGTTTTTAATCACATTGGGGTCGGCATGTTTGTGAGTTCAAACATTTCCAGACCGTTGGATTGGAAGGGATGGACCAATTCCGTGGCCACCACATTCATCTGATGTCACATCTCTGGATTTCTTTCTATGGGGCTATGTTAAAGGTATCACGTATCGAAAAAAAGACACGGGACATTTCTGAACTGAAGCAAAAAGTAACAGATGTGATTGCAACCACTGATGAGGCATTCTACAGCGAACATGGCAAGAAATCGAGTACCGTCTCTTATGTGGTTCATGCGACTAATGGTGCCCATGAAGAGGTGCATTAAATGAGGTTAAAAAAAAAAAAAAAACTCTGGAAACCACTGAGTACAATAGAACAAGTCTGATTAAGATGTCTTATCAGTTGCCTTTGTAATACATTTTTTAAGAATGAGACTTTATGGACAGTCTGTATTTGACCAATGAATACAGCAAAAAAAGTCAAAATTTTGCTTTTGCTTATATTTGGTTCAGATGGACCGCATAACCATTTGATACATTGAAATTAAACTCAATAAACCACTGAGGTGAACGTGTTTCATAATAACTAATCACTATTTCTATGTACAGAATTATTCGGTTTTGGAGAATCTTGTGGTGATCTAAGATGTTCACTGCCCTCCTGAGAGAGAGAGAAAGAGCAAAAAAAAAGCTTGCATTCTCCACGGTAGGATACCTCTATTCTGTGTTCTTCTTTGATAAATGGACTTAAGGTAGAAAGCACCACCACACACATGCACATAAATGTAAGATCTCTGTCGGGAAATAGCGAGGACCCAGGCCCCGTCTAAGCCCCTCTCGGGAAGCATATCGAGCGGGATGCCATATGGAAGTGGGTGTTCTCGTCTGCTGGGAGGAAATGGTGGAATAGAGACAGGATCAAGGTATGGAGGAGGGTATAGCTTTCAACCATCACCCTCTCCTCTGGGAAGGCCCACGAGGAACGCTGGAGATCAGGCTGTGAACTGTCCCAGCTGCTTTCCAACAGGTGGAGATGGATTCTACAGTCATGCTAAGACTATAGTGGTGATTCTTTGATTGTTGGAGCTGTTAAATATTCTTGTTTCCTCCAGGACAAAAACAGTATCAACCAATACTACAGTTGATGTCTAAATATGTTATTATGTTAAACCTACACTTTCATTCAAATTATTGGGACAAATTTGGGTGGCATTGGTTAATTAATAAACTACTTTTTTTTCTTTTTCTTTTTCTTTTTTTTTTTACCGTACCAGGATACAGAAGGAGCTTTTTTTTGTATTTTTATCGATTTTACCAGATTTTTTTTTTTTTTTTTAATAAAGAAAGCATTAAATATTGGATGCTTAATCATGCAACAATATTTTTTCCTTAAAATGTTAATAACCCATCACTTCCATTAAATCATCATTAGTGACGGGTTATTATCATTTAGATACAGTTTTTTGTTTTTTTCTCAGTGGGGTCTCTTCTGATCTTAGGATAGAATTATTTATTGTAACATATTACCAAGCCTACATGACATACTAATGATTGTGATTGGGCCCTTGACACTCGCACGGCCAGAGCCACTCCCCAGCTCCATGTTATAACGTTGTTCCCTCATTCAAAACACACCTGAAGAGGTTTTAGATGTCATCCGTGCATGTTTCGGTTCCTTAGCGATCTCTCAGGTCCTCTTCGAACCCTCCTAAGATTCCACAAGCCAACGTCACCCACGCTCCCACACGACAGTTCTCCATAAATATACCAAAGCAAGATACAAAACTCTGCATATCAGGTTTTGTCAAGTTGTTGTGTAATGTGCAGTAGCTTCATTAGATTGATGCGCGCTGCTTGTGTCGTGATAGTGCTCTGAAGGGGGAGTGACTTAGCGCGAAGAGCAAACGGAGGGGAGAGTCAGAACATCAAAAGCAAAACTGAAACTTATGCGTTAGCAGTTAATACTCCATAGAAGTAAAATACCCCCTCTTTACTTCAAACTGTACCTTCAACCCGGCTGCAGTGTTACTCCTTGTTTTTGCGTTGTCATTATTTCTGAAGCAGTGCACGGGCTGGAGTGAGCAGTCTGACTAATACAAGCCAGTGACAAGGCTGTATACTGCGGCCTAGTTGTCACCATAGAGTTGTATGCAGTGTGTCGCCATGGCTACTGGACACTCCAATGTTATGATGTGCACCTCGTTAAGTCCTGTACTACGCCGCTAGTACATACCTGCCCTACCTGGACACATTCGGTCAGCAACCTTTTTATATCCGAATTCAGCCCCTCCACCTTCTAATCCTTATTACACTGACAGGATTCATTGAGATTGTAAAGACAGCTTAAATATCAGCATTTTACAAGCTTATATGAGAAGTAAATAGATGGGGTATTGATAAGAACTGCTGCGTGCACTTTTGCGAAAGGAAAATGGCGAACAGGCAAAATAGTCCTGAGGTTCCCAATTCAAAGTCATCACTATGTTTATGTTCGGCCCCAAAGCACTTCTTAAAAGCAATCACCTGCCTCTCACCAAAGTTTGGGCACAATCTTTTGAAATGTAGTGAGTAAGAGGGAAGGGAAATTGGAGTGACAACTACAGACTTTCAACGGAGCAGAAGAAAATGTGTAATGATACAGTTGGGCAGTGGTGGGAGGTACAAGTAGTAAAGTACTAGTAGAATTTTTTGGTATTTTAGGTATCTGTGCCTTACTTAAATACTTTTTACAATGGAAACTGTTTACTTTTACTCCACTACATTTTTGAACTGGATTGAAAAGTAAAAACTACTTTTATATGATTCGAGGGGTTATTTTTACATGTTCGTGGTAATATCCTGACTAAAGTTTTCAAGTTCAAGCTTCGACTTTGAGCAAACACAAATAACCATGCAAAATTATAAATTCATAAGAAAAAAATAAGATATTGATTTGTATTGTAACTGTTGACCAAAATATGTATCACGTTAAAATAAATATCACTGCATTTAACACTTTAAACAAATTAACAACACTTGTGTGAAATACTTTTACTTTTTACTCTTAAAGTAAATTTTTAAATACTTACATACTTTTACTTAAGTAGATTTTTTTATGTGATACTTTTACATTTACTTGAGTAACTTTTTACTCTATTTTACTCTATCTATTTGTACTTTTACTTAAGTAACAAAATTGATTGATACAAGTTAGAATCCTGGATGGCGTTTTCACATTATTATGGTATATACTGTATGCATTCACTGGTAAGTTTGTAATTACTATGTACACACACTTATTATAATGTACTCACACAATTATTTCTGTACTTACATTGTACTTACATCAGGTTGATCCTTTCTGTATTACTTTTGATAAATACTTGGGCTAGATAGACAACGAAAGAGCAGCTTTTATGAACAATTTTAATTCTATTCTATTCTTCTTACCATCACAGCCTTGGCCCCTTAACCACAACAATTTTTCACAACACCATGAGTTTGATACGTTGCCATGTTGCCAGCATTTTTTAAAGGAACTACAAGCACAACTGAACCTGGTTGCCAGCGCCTAACCTGCTTTTAGGAGGGCACAAATACAAGCCTCCAGAATTCCCTCCCTGAGCTGCAGAGGATAGTACTGGTTAATGATCGGCTGCAGGTGCTGGGGTTTAGGTTAGTGAGGATTCACGATTCACTCTCTCTGATCCGAATCCTCACCGCTGGTTTTAGTCATAGGAAATGGCAACCCAAATGTGAGACTCATGTGAGGCTCATACTGCTTTTTGATACTTCTGATCGTTGTAATCTTAGGAGTTCAACTTTTAGACAAAAGCTATTTAGGTGATGCAGTCATGGGATTTGCTTCCATTTTTTGTAATAGCAGCTATGGCTTCTCTGAGCATGTGCAGTGGGCCAGGCTGATGACCACAGTGCGGTCACCTTGTCGTCTTATTAAAAGCTGACCCTGTTTAAACATTCAAAAAAGGGGATGGTTTGACCTTAAAATAACAAAACGAGGGGAAAAAAAAACTGCTGTATCTGTCACAGCTAACTCAGTATTTTACTATTTTTTGTCCTATTAAGCTTATGCACAAGGCCCTTTAGGTGAAGTACTTCAAAAATAAAGTAAAGATTAAAATCGCACAATGATATGCCCAACACACACACACAGACAGAGTAAGAGGAGGGTTTTGAACTAAACAAAACACATTTCAGAATTTCTAGTGCTGAGGATTTGGCTCAGCTTCTTAAAAGTCCACATTCAAATCCTGTCATGCATTAAGATTGATTTATTTCGTCAGCTATGAAAGAAAAGTATAACAAAGAATGCACAGATTCTTAAACTGAGACAAAAATAGAAGCATTTGTGGAGCGCCGACCACCGCCAAGGTACGGGCCAATTGTAAGGGACTTAAAGAAGACATATTGTGCTTGTGTCTGCTACATAGTTATAATCTATGACACCCGTGGATCATTATGTTATAATTAGCACATTTTAAATTGCAATATTCATCTAAAACAAGTCCGCTGACTTCTGCGTTAGAAAACTGCGGTGTCCAGCGGGAGCCGACGTTGCCAAAAATGTCATCACAACAAAGAGCCGTGGAGCTGTCGGTCCCTCCTATGGATAGCTGCACATCACATTAGCGAGGAGCTGTCATCACACAAAGAGCCGTGGAGCTGTCGGTCCCTCCTATGGATAGCTGCACATCACATTAGCGAGGAGCAGATTTTCCCCCCATTTTTACCAAAATGGCTACGCAGCGCTACCGAATGGGCGTATGTCGGTGGCGGTGAAAACGGGCAATATGGCGTATTGAAAATAAGCGATTAAAGACTGCTCAAACATACACAAATCACTCCAACTCCGAGAGGGTAAATGAGAAGAGGAAACAACTGTAACATGGTTAAAAGCTCTGAAAAGTTGATTTTGCATAATAGGTATAAAAAAGTGCCGTGCATGATTTGTCTTAAAATGTGAAAAACTAGTTAATGTTAAACTCACTGCAATGTTCCAAAAATCTTCATCACTTTGCTTTTTTTGCATCCCAATTGTTCCCCGCAATGAGCTTATTAGCACTTTTCAGTCAGAGTCTAACAACAGCTAGCATGCTAACAGAGCACTTCCTGGTTCACGGACAATAAAACGCTTTACAATTAGCAGTCAGCAAAAAACGGTCTCATTTTGACGCTAAGAGCTGCTTTTGCAATGTATCTTTACTGAGGCAAAACAAATTCTGCTTTCAAATGTTATTTTTAAAACCTAAATACTAATGATGGACGGCGTATCCCAACACGACTGATTTCACATGCTTTTCTGCACCTATTCCAGACCCACCTGATGTCAGTGGCAAATAGCTTATCTTAGCAGAGGTAATATATGCGAATGTTTCAAATTCTGATCCATCCAATCAGTGCCGTCTGTGGTCTGAGAGAAAACGGAGCGACAGGGTGGCCCCAGGTGTTACTATAGCCTTCAAAATGACAATGTCACACAGCCAATGCTCGCTGTCAAATGTTATAACTAGCAGGCTATTACATCGCGGGGCATGGATACAGATGAATTGGCCTTCACTTTCCACGGCAATCTGAGATACGGAACACAAAATACGACAAAGGCAGTATTTTTATTTTTTTCCCCAAATGCTTTCTACACAGTGTGGATTTGTCTCATATTATTCTGCGTGTCTTTTTATGCAGTGCTCGGGGTCAGCGGAGGAGAGCACAACATTGGCAGTGATGGCAGCGTGGCCTCTTTTAGCAGCGGTCCCTGTCACGACCCTATCCCGCAACCACTAATCACCGGTGTCAGCGGGCAGGTCCGGCGCCTGTCCACCCCGAGACGCCTATTGGAGCTGAGCACGGCCCTGCCATTAATAAGAAGGCCCATTTACATAAGGTGACAGGTACAGAGCGCTAAAGCCCCGCCCACTACACAGAGGACACTATATGTATACCTACAATAGCAACTTGTAATAAATCACATGCATGGCTTTGAATGTATAAGCAGACCATGTATGTTTATCAGAGGTCGTGTATTCTGTGAAATCAAGTCTTTGGAGCTTTTAACCATGTTCTAATATCCTTTCCTCATGAAAACTCTATTTATGTCTAATGTTTTGGTAGTAGTGGATGTCTGTGGAATCCCTCAGTCGTCCAGGTATGATTCATAGTAAAAGACAAATTCAAATCTGCCAACTGGACAAAAATGTCGTAGGAGTGAACACGTTTTGCTGCTCACCAAGCTGCTTCTTTAGTTCTGGTCAGATTACTAGTTTCCGTGTAGTTAGCTCCTCCCTTCAGATAGATATAAGGCAGAGTCCAGCAGTAATCTGACCAGAACTGAAGAAGCGTCTTGGATGAGCAGCGAAACGTCTTCACTCCTACAACTTTTTGTCCATTTGACAGATTAAAATTTTTCTTAGTGGATACAAATATTTGGTGTGGTTGTTAAGTTTCATCCCTCAAACTGCTCAAATGTTACGCAGCTAAAAATGTGCCTTCCCTTCCCAGATTGTGTCTGTGCCCCCTCGACAGGCAGCATTGGTGTTTTATACGCTCAGAAATCATATCCAAGCACATATAGTCTTAAGTGGGCTAAAGCTTGCAGAAAAATTTAATTAAATAAGAAGCATTTCAATCACTACAAACATGATTTCGTATGGCATTACTGCATTTTTATGGAACTGTTTGAAGCCTGCGCTCAGGCACACGGTTTAGAACCTCCAGAATTCACTCACTGAGCTGCAGAGGCCGCACTAGCACTTAGGTTAATGACTGACTGCAGTTGCTGGGGTTTAGGTAGTGACCGTTCAGATCAGAAAGAGTCCTTTTGGGTTTAAACCAACTGGATTTCAGCAGTGACCTGGGAACCCAAATGACTCACTCATGTCAGGCTCATTCTGCTTTCTGATTGGATAATGTCTTGAGAACCAAAACACCAAATAAATGGGTCATCATGTCCAATATTTTTGTAATTAAGAATAAATCAGCATTAGAACTGTTATCAGTAAAAACTACATTAGATTTGAACACGTCTACCTTGTGTCTGGGGACAAATTATATTATGGTTCCATTAAGTTCTATACATAAAATGACTTGAGCCCCATGAGCTCCATATAGTAAGATAGAGAGCAGAGACGTCTGCAATCTTTAACAGCAAAAGAGCCACACTGGGCCATTTCAAACCAAATGACATGATGTCAGAAAAGAGCCATACGTTTTTCACAAGTAACAAGACGAAACGATTAATACATTAATTTAATAGAAGTAAGTCGACTATTTGCAGCTATTAATACATTATAAAGGGAGGGACTGTGTCTCTCGGCTGGCCTGGGAACGCCTTGGGGTCCGACCGGAGGAGCTGGAGGAAGTGTCTGGGGTGGGTGAAGTCTGGGTGTCCTTGCGTAGACTGCTGCCCCCGGATAAGGTGGATGGATGGTAAAATTTTGGATTTATGTGAATTTTGTGGACTTATTTCAAGTGTTTTTAGGGGGTCTGAGGGTTTTGAACAAATTACATGTAATTTCCTGCATTCTGGTGCATTTTATGTGTAATATTTACTCTACAAAATTATCATTATTCTTTCCAATTTTATGCATGGGATTTGCTCAGACGAACAGTAAAAAAAATAAATAAATAAATATCAAATACAAACTTATTAAATAAAGTATACCCCCCAAAAATGTTCTCAATCAAAGCACAAAGAGCCGCACTGGAGGCTTTAAAGAGCCGCACGTGGCTCTTTGGAGAGTGGTTGCAGACCCCTGATATAGAGATTCAAAGTAAATCAAATTAGCCAGCTGCATAAAGCCTTTCAACTGAACTGAAGTGAACTCCTGCAACAATGAAACTCCAGTATTCCAAAATCCATACTCACTCTATAATAAAACAAATGCATGGCTATAAAATCCATAGACTCTCCTCCATATTTACCAAGCAATCCATCAATAATTTCCACGATAACTGCATTTGCAGATGGGACCTTTAATGTGATGTTCTGTCATGGCAACAGCTTAAACCAAAATGATGCTTAATTGTAGTAATTATCACAAAACACAAATTTACCAAGAAAGCAATCCACACAGAAAGAAAACATAATGGACAGCAGCTGTAATTACTCAATGTTCCAAATGAGGATCTAAAAAGTACCAGCCTTTTTGCCATCGTGGTAATTATGGAAGACACACACAAAAAATGCTTTGACAATTGAGGTTAAATAAGAACAAATCTAAAAACTTGCCAAAAGCAGATTGTGAGAATTAGACAAATTGTTGTTGCCATGTAATTAGTCGTGTAAAATCAATGTACTACCAAAAGGGACTAAATATTTCAAACTGTTGGGACACTTTTAGGTCATTTACTTTTTTGTAATGGCAACAAGGCAACAAGGCAAGTTCGTTTGTATAGCACAAGTCGTACACAAAGTAATTCAAAGTGCTTTACCGAATAAGAAAGACATTAAAATCACAATACAACAAATCAAAACATAAATAATCATCATAAAATGAACATTAAAAGAGAAGAGTGCGGCATAAAAACCTTTCAGTCATATGCACAGCTAAACAGAACCGTTTTGAGCCTGGATTTAAACGTTGTCAAAGTAGAGGCCTGTCTCACATCTTCAAGAAGAAAGTTACAGGTTTTAGCTGCATAAAACACGTCTCAAAAGGTTGGGATTAGAATAACAAAACTTTTTATTTTCAGAGCACATTTACGATTAGGTGCATCCCTGTCCACTTTGGCAGCATATGCTTTTCATTTAAGAAAATTTAAAAAGCTCATTTTGAATCAATACGTGTAAAACAGTCAAAAAGGATTAAAAAAAACAAACACAATAACTAAATTATGTGTTATTATCCAAGTTAAATACACATTACAATTTAGAGGTACCTCAGTTGGCAGAGTGTTCGTCCTCTGATCTGAAGGTTGGCGATTCCTTGTCCTTGCGCAAGACGCTTAACCCACCTCGCCCCCGGTATCTGCGTTCGCCGGTGTGTGAATGTGTGTGTGGGTGAGTGGCTCCTTGATGTAAAGCTCTTGAAGGTGGAGAAGCGCTGTATAAAAATGTGACTATTTACCGTTTACCAAGAAAGTAACGTGCTTAGGGCCTGCGCAAAGACTCGGTAAAAGCTACGTTGGTTTAACTACAGAAAACCATTTATTCAGTCACTGTGAGCATGAGGAGTGCTTATTTTTCACTCTTGACATGTCAGGCAATAAATTGTATACGTTCCCTTTTTAAGGAGCTCACCCCATAATTCAAAATATACACTATGATGCGCATGAAATGTGTCTGTAAATATTGATGGAGACCTGGTTATTCAATCCACCATATGTCAGATGTTTTCAGTCCTGTGGGGAATTTTTCTGCACTGCACTGACCACTGGCTCCTGTGTAAATAGATACAGGGAAGGACGGAGCACATGAGGTCAGCGTGTAGTACTGTCATAGTATAAGTACATGGATTCGACCTGAAGGAAGTCAGAGAAGGTTTGAAGAATTACTTTGGTTAATGATGTTTCTTTATCTTTATTTGTACAGGGGAACCCAACGAGAGCACTTGGGCTCTCTTTTTCATGGGCGCCCCGTTCAAAATACAATACAAGCAGAAAAACAAACCAAACAAACAAGTATACAAGCCCATATAAAACATTAAAAACAGGTGCAGGTGTGTGTGTAAAAGTTTGTTGCCAGATTATTAAATTGCGACTGTGTCACCAACATGTCCAGTTTTGCTTTTCCTTGGAGTGTATTCCATTTCTGTGAAGCAAAACAGCTAAAAGCCCTGTTTCCCGTCTTGGTGCAACTAGTTCTTAGCCTTACACAGTCATGTGATTTGGTATTAAATGTTCCGGTATCAATGATTAACAAGCAGGTGAGGAATTCTGGCAGTTTTTGAAGCCGTCGTTTGTAGATACATTTCATACATAACAAGCAGTGAGGAATTCTGGCAGTTTTTGAAGCCGTCGTTTGTAGATACATTTCATACAGTGCTGTTCTCTTCTAACAGACAGTGATGGCCAACCTACTTTTTCATAGAAAATACAGTGACGGGTTTTAAATCTATCACCTTTAATGAAACGAATGGCCGAGTGAAATAGTGGATCCAACAGTTTCAAAGTAGAGTCTGAAGTCTGCATTTACACCACATCCCCATAATCCAGTACAGAAAGAAAAGTTGCTTGCACTATTTCTTTTCTGTATTTTATTGGGATACAATAACTGTTTCTGTAATAAAATGATCATTTTGATTTTAAACTGTTACAAAATCCCGAGATATGTTTTTTAAAGGATACGTTTTCGTCAAGCCAAAACCCAAGATATTTATAGGTGTTGACTCTTTCAATCGATGTATCATTTAGTGTATAAAGATTTGTTCCCTAAACAACATTAATATAATATGAATAACATTAAGGTGTTTAACAGGGAGTGGGGGGCAAATAAGTGTATAAACCTCAAGAATAAAAATAAACAGTGTGAGTGAATGGCTTATGGCAGCAGTGGAGTCTGAAAGCTCTTTACACTGTGAATTGTCTGGCAACATACATCATTTACAGACAGACGGCTCAATAAAACACTGTTGCAGAATCTATATCTTCTCTTACTCTTTGCAAATATTCGTATCCCAAAAAGTTGTTACTTCCATCATCCGGGTCAAAACCTGCAACAGAATGGTGAAAAATGCATGTCTATCGGCAAAGTGTCAGTAAGCGTAAGTTTGTGTTCTGTGTAAAATATTCCATTGTGCCTTTTGGCCAATGCTTTACCTCTGGCTCCTAACAATACTATTAAGAGCTCCCCATCTCCCTGCACAACACCTGCCACTTTTACGTGCTCCATACCTTCCCTGCTCCCATCTGGCAGCTGCCAACATTATAACTGTTGGCTAACATGGGGGTTAATGAAACCCTTGTGTTAGCAAGCGCACCTCGCCGTTCAGGGCTCAAGCTGCTTAGAGATCCACGTGCAGCCCTGAAGGATTGCCTCCATTATGGATGCCAGCACGCGGCTACACTCACTTCCTGAATAAAATAATGCTCACACCTGCTACCTGCTATCTGCAGTGTTGCTACGCTTCAGTAAGATGATGCATTCTGAGGTGTACAAGCACACGCTGAGTGCACCAGAACAACAATTACAACGCCATTAGTGGAGCGCAAACTTCTTTTAACATGTTTTGTGACTACCCACACGTGCTTTTGAATGGGGTCAGAAGGTCATGGGTTATATTCTTTAGTCCAAATTCTTCATGAATGGAAAGCGTTTTAAAATGGCATACAGTGGAGTTATAGGGCACATAGTTTAGAAACATGATCTGTAAACGTCTGTTTCAGTTAAAAGGTCAACTATGTTTCTTACTTTTCTGGTGAAGATTAACCACCTGCTTGGATGTTACTGCTTTGGAGATAGATAAGTGTAATGCCATACTGTGGAACATTCTACGCGTAGAGAAAAGCATGTGATGCCACCGGGCCAATAAGTTACTGATCCGCTCTTGGACCCGCTCACAGTAAGAATGTATAAAAACAGGGAAAAACAGGAAGTTACTTCAGGTAAGACGTGATTTACATCTGTGACAGGTGAGTGAGAGCACTGTTCTTTAAGGTGACGTTTGTGGCTGTCTGACCAGTGCACCTGTCTGGCCAGTGCACCTGTCTGACCAGTGCAGTGTTGCTGTTAGTATCTCCTCATGAATGTACATTTTGTGTCTTAAGTGCGTTGCACATGTGTAGAGCTGTCATATGTCACTCATATGGTTTGTAGATGCATAATAAGTCCATAGATATCAATAGTACCGAAGGCTCAGCTGCATAAATGAGGTGTAGGACAAATCTGTGAAGAAACAAATGACACCCTGTTTGTACAAACAGTGTGTCAAATACAGTCCAATATAAATATGAATAAACTCTAGGTCTAGGCTCTCTCTCTATTTCACTCCAAAATGACCCAGTATACCATACGTCGCTCCAGAGTATAAATCCCACCAGCCAAAAAATGCATAATAATGAAGAAAAAAACATATATAAGTCGCACCGGACTATATGTCGCATTTTTTTCTGGAAATGTATTTTACAAAATCCGAGACCAAGAACAGACATTTTATCTTTAACCTGTTATCGATCCGACGGCCATACTTTACAACTCTACAGCAATGTACATATACTTCTGCGTCACCCACACAAACAATCTACACATCAAATGAAAGCCACAGCGCTCGTCTTTCCGAATATGCAAACCACTTTCACCTGCAATCACCACAGAGCTGACAGGAGAGCCGTTTTTACAGAAAAGCCAAAAATTAGGATTT
>KN471679.1:77606-96484 GCA_000787095.1 Periophthalmodon schlosseri
TTCTGATTGACACCAAGGTTGGCCAATAAGGTGGGGGTTGTGGGTTACTGGAGCCTCAGACAGCGAATCAGTGCTACAGACGACTGAAAGTTTACGCCCCACTCTCCCCCTTGTAGAATCAACCACTTACATTACACGAGATCAGTGACGTTTTCCTCTTACAGCCAATGAGCAGCGGACACGACGATGTACGGCCGTGCTTTTCCTTAAACAGACGGAGCTTATCAAGCGCGTAAACGAAGCCGAGTGGATCCAGGAGTCCGTGCGTAATTTGTGCGTATTTTACGCACTGTTGTTTTGCAACAGTTTTGCGTTCTAAACATGACGAAACGGACAAAACAAAGGAAGTACGCGATCGAGGACACTGTGGATGTTTGTAAAGTTATGCTAGAGGCGTCTCGGACCGGGAGCGACTCGTGTCAAGTGAGGATTTCACGGTGGACATAGGAGTAGAGGACCTTATTTTTTAATGGATTGGATGCTCTTCTCGATCGGTAAGTGTGGTTTATTCTGCTGTTGACATAACTGTAGGTAAAATATATCGTGTGTAATCGTTTGCATTGCTTCTGTGCACATAGTGCGCATTTGAACCATGCGCTCTGGCACATTTGTGTTTAGCTGTATGAATTAGACTTTATTTGTCTATTGTTTGAAAGGTGTTGTTTTATTCTGCAGTTTGCATTATTGTTGGTAAAAATATAAACTGTGCACACATTAGCATCTCATCTGTGCGCATGGGTGAGGCGCGCTCTGGCACGTTCCTGTGGAGAGTTATGGATCAGACTTTGTTTATATATATATATAATATACACAAAAGACATAAAGACATACACACATCACACATACTGGAATTTCAATGGACAGTTTTGTTTTCTTTAGAATTAACTGCATCTGAGCTGCTCCCTTGAGATAATGAAGAATGAAAACAATTCTTCTTGTTAAGAATTAATCAACCACATAATTTCCAAAATGTCATTGAAGGCGAGACACTAAAGGCAGCACTGATCACTTTTCTCTCTATAATCTTTCACCTGAAAACAACATTGTCCAATCAAGATGTTTTATTATTTCATTTAATCAACTTGCATCCAGAGATTTATTTGGGACATTGTAACTTCAAAGGCACCTACAATCCTATACTTAAAGAGGGGGTATCATGCAAAAGCTTTTTTTTTTTGCTTTCTACCATATTATTACATTGTTCCCTCATCAGAAACACACCTGAAGAGGTTTTGGATGTCATCCATGTTTCAGTAATTGAGTGATCTCTCCCTGGCCCTATTCAAACCCTCCTCACGGTTACACACGACAATTCTCCATAAATATACAAAAGCGTGATGCAAAACTGTACACAACAACTTGACAAACCTGATCCCATGTGCAGTAGTTTCATTAGCGGGACGCACGCTGATTGTGTTGATAGCGCTCTGAAGGGGTGTCAAAAACAAAAGTGAAACTTATAAAACATGTTAATACGATGTTTTCGGCAAATATAGCATTTTCAAAACAATAAAACGTAACATGGTGATATAAATGTGTTATATGTTAGCAGTTAATACACCACAGAAGTGAAATACCCCCTATTTAACAGGATTTTGACGGATCAGGCTAATTCTAAGTCTGATTTATGAAAGTTTTAACTCCAAAAATGAGGGAAAATTTTTAGATTTGAGTTAGATCTAGTTTACATATTCATTTATTCTTGACGTTGTGTGTTGCCAGCGCCCTAACCACCCCCACTGCTGTCGATATTGTGACCTCCTCTGGCACACCTTTTTCGTTCTTTGTGACTTGGTTGATGGCACATAAAAGATCCAGACCTTTCCTCTCTGACTTTTAAAATGCTTTGAGGATGCGACCCCGGCATTTATCACAAGCAGTGTCTTTGAAAGTACATGAAAAGGCCCACTTTCCAATACGCTAGTAGGATCATTTATGGATACTGAAACGGCAGTTAAAAGTAGGCTTTCAGGGCCATGCCAATGCATCAAATGGAACTTTAACTACCACTGTGTCGCACGCGCTATGATTCATGACAAAGACCAAATGTTTTTTTCAATATAATTTGAGTTACAAAAATATTTCAGTCCAAAAAACACAAATAAATGTATATGGAGTTAAATCAAAGTCTTATTCTGTATGGCACTTTAAAAAAAAATACTTTCACTGTCTTTAAAGGGCCCAGATTACGCTATTTTCTGATCTACTGTATGTTCTAATGTTGTTTCCTCATCACAAACATTCACGCATGTTTAACACACAAACCCTGCGTATTTGGGCTGAGTTCTTCTCTCAAACAGAAAACGTTCCACCTTGTGATGTCATGTGGTAATACAGGAAGTGCTCCACTGTGTTTTTAAACTCCATACACCTTCACTAGAATCATTTGGAAAATTTCGGCCGTGGAATTGCCAATCTCTACTGAACAAAAGACAAAAGGTGTAGCTGTTAACTTGAAAACTACCACTACATGACATCACAAGGTGGTACGGAGCATTTAGAGCTTTGGAGATGTAGTGATAGGTCTGGAATTTTAAACACCAACCTAACGTTAAAGAAGAAAGACAGGAGTGGTACGGAGATTTAGAGCTTTGGAGATGTAGTGATAGGTCTGGAATTTTAAACACCAACCTAACGTTAAAGAAGAAAGACAGGAGAGATTAGTTTGTTTTACCAGCGAGGGGAGCGGACGGAGAAGAAGCCCCAGGGGAGCGGACGGAGGAAAAAGCTGAGCACAATTCACTCCGTGCGCCTCCGAGGTTCTCCGCCGCTCACCTCTCTTTTTATTCAGTACTTCAGGAGGCCCTAGTTACACGCCCACTGCTTCTCTTAGGGGCTGGGGAAATATTTGCACGTACATAGAAGCGGTGGGAACACGCAACATGTTATTTATTTAATACAGGAATGTCCCAATCATCAAAACTCCATGCCACCTTGCCCTGGTTTCTGTGTTTGGGTGGACAGTGACCCTCCATCTGGGAGTGTTGCAACTTTGATAAGTCCCGTGGGAGTGCGGGGAGTGCTCTGGAAAGTCCTCAACTTCCTGCAACACTCAGAGACACATGATTATACAAGAATACATGATAAAATACAAGTGAGATCCAATAGATAATATACGAGTGAGATTAAATACATAAAATGATTCCAACATGTAGCTAGACTAATAATAAAGGGCTACAAAACATGGTATGTTTTAGGGGGGTGGTAACATTACAACATGATTTAAAGCTCACAAGGGTCAATTTTGCATAATATAGGACCTTTAATGTCCTGTGTGTGTGTGTGTGTGTGTCACTGTTGACTAAATAAAATAATTTTTAAAAAGGATATTAATTCAAAACAGTATGGTAACTTTATTTCACATTTGTCATTTATTACCTGCTGGGGGGAATCTATGGAATCTGCAATTGGACAATTTTTTTTTGCTTTTTAAGAGTGAATATGTTTCGCTGATCATTCAATTGAGATCAAAACTTAAAGGTCCTATATTACACAAAACTGACTCTTGTGAGCTTTAAACCATGTTAGAATGTTATCAAAAACACACCTGGAGTTGTGTTTTGTTTCATTCACACATGTTTGAGTAACTCTTTATTATTAGTCTGTCTACATCTCCAAACCTCAAAATACTCTGTTCCACCTTATGATGTCATGAAGTGGTAGTTTTCAAATTAACAGCTACCTTTTGTTCCGTAGCGATAGCCAATTCCAGGGGTGAAATTATGCAACTTTTGTCCAGTTAAGAAATATTTTTTTTGCAATGGAGGCTACCTGGACAATTACATAGGGATTCCTCAGAAATCCATGCCTCAAATATGTATAAATTGTTCCAAAACCTCCCAAACTAAAATCATTCCAGTTTTCATACCTGCCAGATCCTATGCAGTTAATTAGAGTAACTTTTTTAAATATTAGGCCGTTGTCACTCTTTGGGCCCCACTCCTCTCCTTTGGCAATGACAAAGTGTTTGATTTGCTAATTTGCCTTTGACTTGCAAATGGGGGTCTCCTTGGAGCTTTCCCTGTGCCACTGCTCAATTTGGTTCCTTTTTGTGTGACTTTTTGGGGAGGTCAGCGCCAACAATGCCCTCATCCCTCCGTGGAATCGCCTTTCCCGATAACACTCGCAACATAAAACCCCAACAGAAAACTATCTAGAGCGGGCATGCGTGCTGAAAGACTGTATAAAATGCTGCTGTGAAAGGATAAGCGGGGAAGGGAGCTAGGGGGGCTGGTCCAAATTCCCTGAGATGAAAATGGCGTGATTCGTTTGCATATGCGACAATCAGGAAATATTGTACAGTACAATAGAGGGAATTATGTCGGGCCAGGCGGAGTTTTCGGGCGAGGCTACTGTATTCTCTGTAGGGGGAGTTGGAATTGGCCGGGCGTGCGACTAAGTGTGGAGAGTTTGAATAGTTGGCAAGTGTAATTGTTTTTACTAGCAAAGAGTAAAGCATTTTAGCATGGTTTTTGTGGTGTTGTCTTCCGTATTCAGTGGTGGATGAAGTACTCAGTGTTGTTACTTGAGTAAAAGTACAGATACAGAAGTAAAAAGTTACTCAACTAAAGGTAAAAGTATCACGTGAAAAAAATCCATCCTTCCATTCACTTTCTTCCGCTTATCCGGGGCCGGGTCGCGGGGGCAGCGGTCTAAGCGGGGACCCCCAGACTTCACTCACCCCAGACACTTCCTCCAGCTCCTCCAGTGGGACCCCAAGGCGTTCCCAGGCCAGCCGAGAGACGTAGTCCCTCCAGCGTGCCCTGGGTCATCCGAAACAGACGCCCGAGCCACCTCAGCTGGCTCCTCTCGATGTGGAGGAGCAGCGGCTCTACTCCGAGCTCCTCCTGTGTGACTGAGAACAGAGATGAAAAAATGGACTTAAGTAAAAGTATTGAAGTACCTGTTTAAAAATGTACTTAAAGAGCAAAAAGTAAAAGTATTTCTTGCAAATGTTAATTTAATTTGTTAAAGTGTTAAATGTAGTGATATTGATTATTATGCATATTTTAGTGAACAGCAGCAATACGAATCACTTTCTTAATTTTTGGTGAAAACCGAAGCTTGAACTCGAAAACTTCAGTCAGAACGTCACCACGAACATGGTAAAAATAACCTCTCAAACCATATGAAAAGTACTTTTTACGGTTCAGTCCAGCTCAAAAATGTAGTGGAAAGTACAGATATTTCTCTCAAATGTAGTGAAGTAAAAGTAAAAGTGTCCACTATAAAATGTACTTAAGTAAAGTACAGATACCTAAAAATTCTACTTAAGTACAGTACTTTACTACTTTTACTTAATTACTTTCCACCACTGTCCATATTACCCATCTTTTCATAGTTACACTATTAATGTCTTAAAACTTAAAAAATATAACTAGTTCATTTTACACTGCAGTTCTCCAAAGTTATTCCAAAGACATCCTTAGAATCCTAATGAATCACTGCGATGCGTTTAAGAACTTTTCAAAACTTTCAGAGACCAGAGCAGAGTTTTGCCTTCACTGTAAAGCTAACAACAAATAGCATGCTAACACACACTTCCTTTTTCTTGGACAATAAAACTCTTTAATTAGATTCATACAGCTGTTTGCAGTGCTCCAAAGTTATTCCAAAGACATAGCATCCTAAGACCAGAGCAGAGCTTGCCTCACTCGAACGCTAACAACAACTAGCATGCTAACACACACGTCCTGGTTCTCGGACAATAAAACGCTTTAATTAGATGCGGACAGGTACAGCTGTTTTATTTTTACCCTAAGAGCAGTTTTTACAATATATCTATCCTGGGGAAAAGCAAATTTTCCTCAAATATGTAAATCAAAATAGTGTAAAGCCACAAAATGTATCTCGATGTAGCACAGATTCTTATGGGAAAAGGGGCCTATATGACGCCTTTATTGGCCTATTGTGGGGTTAGCGTCTATATGGCAGCTTCAGTGTGGCTTTTGGTACTGGACTAAAAGTGTTTCTGGGGAATGTAAATATAGTGAACTAATAACTAATAACTAAAATGAAAAAAAGTTCCTTATTAATGCAGGCAAAACACCTAAACTCCAAACACTGCAGTCCAAACAAGCTGTTAAACTGAGCAGTGCCAAGGGGGCTAAGAGAGAGAGAGGGGGATGAGGGGGTGGGGCCTAAACATATAGGACTTTGACTGCAGCACACGCTCAGTTTTAGAAAGTCCGCAAAGCTGCTAACTTACTTATTTTGCATTAAAAGGTTCAAGTTAAAACACCATGTTGCCACTTTATGTCCCACTTTCAGCATATACCGCAGCTTCATATACAACTCAAGGTTTTTTCAGTATTTTTCAGCATTTTTTTTGCTTTTAAAGGTCCTATATTATACAAAATTGACTCTTGTGAGCTATAATCCATGTTATAATGTTGTTACCTTCACAAAAAAACGTACCTGGAGTTGTGTTTTGTTTCGTTCACACGTTTAAGTAAACCTTTATTATTAGTCTGTCTACATCTCCAAAGCTCAAAATGCTCTGTTCCACCTTGTGATGTCATGAAGCAGTAAGTTCACAGAGACAGGCAATACCGGTGGTGAAATTATCCTAATGATTCTAGTGAAAGTGTATGGAGTTTAAAAACACAGTGGAGCTCTTCCTGTATTACCATTAGAGATATTTGGCACATTTTATTTAGCATATTGGCTCTCAGCCTTAAGTTTCCAACATAGGCCAATATTTAATTTTGGTCAATTTAATGCCTAGAAAATACACACAAAGCTTTATATTAACACTTTAATACAAAGAGGCAGCTGCATAATTTAGGGAAAATAATCAAAATCAGTCCAAAAATATCGGCAGAGCTTATAGTCCTTCCATTGCTCTGAATTCTAAACGATCGGTATCGGCATCGGCCATGAAAAAACCCATATCGGTCGATCTCTAATTACCACATGACATCACAACGTGGAACAGAGTGTTTTCCGAAGAACTCAGCCCAAATATTCAGGATTTACATGCGCGAATTAAACAAAAACACAGCTCCGGGTATGTTTTTGACGGGGAAACATGATAACAAAGATCAGAAAATGGCGTAATGTGGCCCTTAATAATTAATTTCTGTTTTTATTCCAAGTCTTTCTTACACCTCCTCACCGCTTGTTTGGCGCTTTCAGCCTCTCCACGCAACACAACATAAACAAACATGCCACTGATGCCCTCATAACTACTGCGGTTTTGCTCAGCCCGGGGATAACACAGTGGTCATTGTCTTCCCCGTACATCAAAAATCAATTTCATCAAGACGCCAATGACCATTACCTAGCTCTGAATGCGATGATTACGCCATCAATTATCAGTAGTGTTTACCGTGCCCTTGGTCATATTGACATTCTTAAATTGAGCCGTGTAGCAGATAGACGGCTTAAATGTATTCCGAGGCTGTGTAAGCTAGCTGGACAAAGAAGTGCAGCTCTGGCAGTGCGTTCAGCTGGGATGTGAGCCTCATAATGGCCTATCATTACTTCAGTAGCCTCATTACAAGGTCCTCAACTGCTGGAACTCGGCGGCAATGTTAATAATTTCTATCGAGAGAAGACGGAAATGCGGTGTTTCTCTGATCACAATAAAGAGTATACAGCGGTATTATTGGCTTGTTTACTGTTGCGTTATGGCCGCAGTGAATACGTCCTAGTTTGGATCTTGCTCCGGGTGGATTAGTTAAATTGTTCATCCGAAATGCCTGTTGTGAATTAGCGTGAATCAAGCGTAGACTGTATACATGAATGGACGTAGCTAACCCGCTAGCCGCCACGTTCGGAATAGGAAGTGGAAGTGATCACGCGCGCGCTTTTGGCTGCATCAACTTCACTGAAAATTGTCACCCTCCCTCTGTAACTGCTGCAGTGAGCCTCGTCATTTTGGTCTTAAAATGTTCGTATTAACCCGCTCTACATGATTCTGGTGTTTTTTTTTTTTCTTTATTTTGTTTGTGACTCAAGATATGAACATTAATAACAGACAAATCAGGCGCCTTCTTTTCCAGAGGCTGCTCCCGCTAGCGTTAGCGACAGGTTTGATTGACAGCGTTGCTAAGCGCCCGCTCCCTGCTAAACCAGTGGCGCGGACGAGAAGGGGCGTTACCTTCAACAGCCTCGATCCGGATACCCACGGTAGGGGTTCCAAAATGTGGAATGCCAAGTTCCAAATGTGGAACTCGCCGCTATAACTGCTCTAGCCTCGATGAGCTTCATTTGACTGGAGCCGAACGCTGTGAGCAACGTCACATTCCCTCAGTCCACTTCTTTATACAGTCTGTGGTATGTAGTGTGCAGTAGGCCAATTGCGAGGTTCCAGATGACATCACAACATTCTACTGGCCAATATTATTTAATACAGATGGGGCAGCAGTGAGTTCTTGGCTCTAGTCACTAATAAAAATGATCAGGTTCAACATTTGTAGCTTTACCTTTTGGATATTTCATGGCAAAGTACAATGTAATTAATGGAAAATCTGGTTCTTGCCCCCATTTAGAAGTATGACATCATCACATTCCTGAATCTGAGAACCACCAATTGTACTGAATAAACTTAACTGTGTTTGTTATCCTATTTAATTCTTTGCCTTTGTCCTAAGTGTGTTGTAAATATAAGCTATGGGTGACAGTGGCTCAGTTTGTACACGTTTGCCTTTTGACCATAGGGTAGGCAGTTCAAATCTCACCTGAAGCAAATACCATCTGTTTTGTTTACGTATTATTTTGAGAATGCACTTCATCGCCGACGGTAGCTCAGTTGGTAGAGTGTTTGTCCACTGGTCCGAAGATTGGCCATTCGAATCCCGCTCTTGACATAAACATCATTGGTTGAGGACCCACAGGTTGGCGGTGCGATACCAGCTCCCACAGATGAACGCTGTCATTGGCCATGTCCCAATTTGATGGTTGCACACTTCGAAGTACCGTTTGAAGTACCCGGCTGACGAAGGCTACTCCTCCAGCCCTGCCGAAATGGGACAGGCCTATGGCACGGAGGGTACTTCAACCACTGTCTGTGCACTTACATTACGTCACTTATGTTACGTTGCCTAGCAATCATGACGGCTGCTGACTAATGAGCTATACGGCTGTTGACTCATGACCTAAACGTGTAAAATGGACACTGAAATAATGACAGTTTTATTTTTAGTTCTTTATTATTTCATAGAAAAAGTGTCAAGGTGTCGTCGTCGCAACATTATTTATTTCTGTTTAGATTGAATGAAGTAAGTAATTAATCTTTCCCTTTGAATATCAATAGGCAAATATAACATTCTAGGTGATTTTTTCCCCAATTGTAGCTAGTATTACATAACTTTAAGAAAATATACCTTGTTTCTCCCGTAGAAGAAGTCACGCGCGGTGCATGATGGGATATAGCAGTGCACGAAGTGTGCTCGTTCACGGCCGATCTCCATGGAAACGCAGGGCACATTCGTGGGGTGCATGAAATGGGACAGGGCTTGTTGCGCCAGAAGTTACGTAAGTGCCCTTCAAATGCACCTGACGAAGTGTGCATCCGTCGAATTGGGACACCTCCATTGTGTCCTTGGGCAAGACAGTTAACCCACCTTGCAACCAGTGTCTGGGTGTGTGTGTGAATGGGTGAGTGGTTGCTTGATGTAAAGTGCTTTGAGTGCCTTGAAGGTGGAAAAGCGCGATATAACAATGGGACCATTGACCACTCCAGTCATATGGTTGGTTGCGACAGGGAGGGCATCGGCTAAAAATCTCCTGACTAGAAGATAGCTTTGGATTGTGAGAACACTTAAATAATATACGATTTGGGCTGGACAGGTCATCCTAATAAACATGAGATATATAAAAGTATAGCAAGAAATGTATTGCCAAAAGCCATAATCAATATGCATTAGCCAAGCAGAGCTGGAATTGAACCATTAACCATCAGATTAGCGGGCAAACCTTCTATCACTGAATCCTGCTATCCAAAAATTTCTTACAAAATCGCAGCTTCACCACAAATAAGATAAATAAAGTTTTGTTTATAAAATTAGCAATGCAACCAACGTATGAATATTATGTGCAATATAAACTTATAAACCAAAACAAATCAGTGCAGCACCCAGAAGTCGCTGGGTTTTATTCTCATAACTTCTCTCCCTTTATTTTGACAAGCATCTGCTCAGCCGTAGACGCCGCCACTTGCGAAGAAAATGATTAAATATATCAAGTATGACTTCAACACGTCTTTAACAAGTTTCAGTGGAACCAAATGCCTCCTTGAGTCCTACATTATCGAATCTTCCAGTTTATGTCAACACAGCATCACGTCTCACTGCATATAAATAAAACTGAAGTGTCAGACCCAGGGATTGTGGAGGAGTTGAGATACTTGTCATGTGAGCACAACAGCAAAACAAGACCGAAAAGCATTTTTGTTTTAATTGTCCAAACATTTACGCTGCGTACTGTTTGAGTGTTTTGACAAGTGGCTTTTTAGATAAAGTAATATCCAGTGATGAACTTCAAATAATTATCTAGAGGAGGCTGTTTACATATAGTGCTGTCTTTCAAAATGGCAGCACACCTTCGTACCCTGACGAGAGTTTAAAAGGTCAACGTTCAAGTTTGTTTTCGTGTGTTTCGATGTTACTCATTGGGAAGCTTTCACGGATTAAGAGTGATCAGGAAATAAACACATTTTTGTGGTATTTATTTACTCAAGCTCAAACAACCTGAGCTGTTGACAGTTTGATTCCAAATTTGACAAATACCATTGTTTTCGTGAGCAAAACACCATTTGCTGTAAACTGATCAAAAAAGACCATAAGTAAATGGTCACATTTTTATACAGCGCTTTTCCACCTTCAAGACGCTCGAAGGAACCACGCACCCATTCACTCACACATCCATACACCAGTGTGCGCAGACACTGGGGCGAGGTGGGTTAAGTGTCTTGCCCAAGGACACGACGGCAGCGTTCATCTGTGGGAGCTGGAATCGCACCACCAACCTGTGAGTCGGCGGATCTGAACGCTCTACCGATGTTCTTTATGTCAAGAGGCCCAAAGATGTGATGATTTTTGTAAGGTGAAAAGAGCCAATTTCTTATGACAAGCGGAGCAAGTCCCTAGGTTCAACGTACGTGACTGTAAGATGTGACAATATCAAGCGATGCACGTTTTGCGAGCGTGCCCCCATCAAGTCTGTTGTGTTTAAATGTTGCCTCATTTCAAATTTTATTAACCTGTTACCAAAGACAATTACCCACACGGCCGAAGCATCTCACAATAAAGCTTCTTTTTTCTTTCTTGTTCTCATGTTGTACTTGTGTGATGATGATGATGATGCATATACTGGCCTTAACGGAACCTTGACTTCAGGTGATCTCCCTCCATAGTTTTCTTTGTTGTTCCCATACACAGAACTGTTATTCAGCATGTACCTTCTGGCCTGATTTGAATGATCAATACTCAGCATTCATCATTCATCATCTGTGGGAGCTGGAATCACACCGCCAACCTGAGGGCCAAGAGAGCAGGATTCGAACTGCCAACGTTCAAATCAGCGGACAGAAGTTCTACCAACTGAGCCACTGTTGGTATCAAATATTGTACATCAGGATATCACTGTATTAATCCCGAAGTAAATTTTTGAGCCAGAGAATCATTTAAGAGACATAAATTGTTAATCACAAAAACACTCGATGTGATGTGTTTATGTTATAATTTGGTGTTTTGAGTCTCAACATTTAGGTTGCCAGTTTCAATGCTGCAGTCCACTTGGTTTAAACCTAAAAAGACCTTCTGATCCTCACGTGTTGAAATTATACTTGATATATTTAAACCTCAGTACCTACAGCCAATCATGAAGCTCAGTGAGTGAATTCTGAAGGTTCTGAGCTTTCACGAGGCCTGTCCATATACTGAGAAAGAGTAAACATACAAGTTTTTCTCAATTTGCAGGTTAAGGCTCTGGCAACGCAGGCTGAGTTGTGATTGTATTAAAAAAGTAAGTGTGCAGGCTTCTTTGTACTGTACACTTGTAATTCATTTATTTTACCTCAGTGAAAACATGAAAATACAACTGATTTGGGAACTTGAGAATAGAAGAGAATATCTTTATACAGCACAAGGACAACACGAATGAAAGTAGCAGTAGCTAAATACATCATGAAAAACATCGCTTCATTCCTGTGACTAACGTGTTTCAAGTACTGCTGCATTCAGAATATCCACAGCACAGGGGACAAAGGAAGAGCAGACTTTATTGCCAATGGGACTCTACAGCGCCTTCCGGAGTGGAGAAGCTCAAACTGCGGGTTCGGAGGGTGAGAAGGGTCTGACTCTGTGCACTTTACTCAGTGTGGTCTCTGTACAGCTGGCTCGGGCACAGCAAAATTAAACCGTGGACTCCGAAAGTCCTCCGGTCTGGAAATCCCACAATATGTCACCATTTTGCCCTTAGCCTTCTGAATATATATGATTCAATGCATGTACTGGCTCATATTGAAGTAATATAGCATCACTCACTTGGCTCTGCTCTCGGCGCGTAGGGTCAGATGTGGAGGCTAAAATCACACTTACAGAGATCATCTATTTGACACGGCCACCACTCTGTGACGTATCCACCGGCCTCACATACTGTATTCTACTGCACTACACTTTACAAAACCAGGTCAAGGTTCTCTGAGCAGAGGCAGCCCACTTCTCAGCTGTCTCCTTCTCGTCCACCTTTGAAGCGCGTGGAGACGGTTGGAGGTCGAAAAAAGGGAAACAACATCCGTGTTCCAAGCTAGGACCTAGGTCATCGACTTGTACGTTCACATGTACCGTAAACTACTAGTGAGATGAAGTAAGGAAAAAAGTTCGGAGAGAAAGCCTCGTAAGTGTAAACAAAAGCAGCGTGAGTTTGGGATGAGGTGGGGAGAGGTCTTGACCCGATCCGTCAAGGAAAGCCCACCGCTGGACCATGGGGGTGGTGCACGTATATGAACGGAGCTGATGTCAGAAGATGTTTCGCAAAGTCGACAAAACGTAACAAATACAATCAAAGGCGGTGACTATTTTAAAGACAAAACAGTATCAGTATAACACAGTATAATAACTACACTTTAATTAGCCTTAATAAAGTGTGAACAAGGACAATTTGCTTAGATCATAATGAACAAACAGTTTATTGCTAATGAGGATTAGTAACTACTTAAAGCTGCAGTATGTAACTTTTTAGCCAAAAACAGCCCAACATAAAAGTATGTTTTTTTTTGTTTTTTGGGTTTTTTTTCATTTAGGTTGTGTTTATTGCACTGAAAAATATGCGTCCTTACTGCGAAAGCGCTCCACAGACCTGACTTGTATTTGGCCAGTGCAGTGGACCAAACAGAAAGGCAAATACAGAGGTGTAAAAATAAGTTTAAATTGAATACATTCAAAAAATGTAACATAACAAAGCCTCAAATTAATGCAGATAATATTAACAGACAGCTGGGCTCAACTGGGGTCAACTTAACCAGAACAGAACAAAACCAAAACTAACCCAACCACGCAAGAACAGGTTTAAAGAGGACTAACCCAAAATGAACAGTAGAGGGAGATACTACACTAAAAAATAAACAAAAACTTATAACTTAGGCAAAGTAACAATAAGGAAAATAATTATAACTATACAGAAAACGATAACAGTGATTAATAAAATAACTTAAGCAAACTAAATGAGCAAAAATAAAGTTAATAGCGTCCCCACCTTAGTCTTGGTCCAGGTGGGCTCTGCCAAGTTCTTTTAAGGGTCTCCCTCCTCCTGCCCGGGTCGTTTATCTGGCAACTTAAAAGACACAAGTGTAAGTAAATTGAGACAGATATTAAGTAAAATGTGTGCACCCAAAATGAGAAAATATATGTTTAAATAAAGGCACAAAATTAAACTGTGTATTTTAATTCTATGAACATGTGCATGGATAAATGTAAAAGAAATGAAAGAAAACACTATGGAGTGATGGCAGAGGTATCCACCACAGCCAGGAAGAGGGCGTCCTCCTGTTTGTTTCCATGGAAATGTAGTTCCTTTGGCTAATAATAATACTCCATAATATGGCACAAAACGTATCTATCTCCATGGAGAATGTTCCAAAGTATGGTTTTAACTTTCTGTTTCCATGGAATCATGCAGGTGACATGCCACCTCCAGAAAGTTACATACCGTACCTTTAATTAAGGGGTTTGTTAAGAATAAGGCTTATGGTAAGTAGTTACTAAGCCTGCATCATTCTGAATAACCAATTTGTTAATGATTTCTTAAGTCTTTGTTCATGCTTAATTAAGGCCAATTAAAGTGTTACTATACAAGTGCTGAGGATTGTTTCACAAAAGTGGCTAATTCTATAATCTAAGAAATGAAATGTTAGATTTAATTAAAATGTTTCCACACAGACTTGGCGTTTCAATGTTAAAGATTTTGTCAGTTAACTGCAACAATTGCTTATAACTAAATTCAAATCAATCATGTTAAAAACGTTGCTTCGACACTACTCAAGGCTCTTACCAACTCACATTACTGGTTTGAATTTAACGACATAATGTTCATTTACATCATTACACTTAAATAACATTATAAGCCATTTCTGACCAATATTAAATGAACAATGTTAGATTAGGTTAAAAACAAATACAATAAAAATGTTTGCTTCTACAGCTTTGGTGCAAATACACTGTAACAACTTTGTTAACAACTCAGTGACGCACATGTAACACATTTGACAATGTTTAAATCCAGGCTCCAAACGGTTCTGTTTAGCTGTGCATGTGACTGAAAGAGTTTTATCCTGCACTCTTCTCTTTTAATGTTAATTTTATGATGATTATTTATGTTTTGATTTGTTGTATTGTGATTTTAATGTCTTTCTTATTCTGTAAAGCGCTTTGAATCACTTGGTGTACGAATTATGCTACACAAATAAACTTGCTTTGCCCTCTTATCGGATTTTAGTGACAAACGTGATCCAATCTCACCATAAAAGTGGGCAGAGCACTTTCTGTGTAACCTCCATCACTAACAAAGAGACTCAAGTGCACAATAGTGTACGGCATTAGAGGACTGAAAATGTAAATAAAACGTCCTAATAACTATTAACAGGCCTGTCACTATAACAAATTCTGAAGTTCGATATATTGCTGAAGAAAATATAAATTATAAACGATAAACTGAATGCCATTATACCACTGACACAATAATCCTAAAGCAGGATTTCAGGATTATTCAACCCTATACAACTGAAATCATATCTTATGCTGCCTACAGTACTAAAAAAATAACAAAATCTTCCCCACTAGTACAAACAAGTGTCCATGATAAACATCCATCCAGCAGTCAAAGCAGGGACACCCAGACTCCCCTCACCCCAGACACTTCCTCCAGCTCCTGCAGTGGGACCCTAAGGCGTTCCCAGGCCAGCCGAGAGACACAGTCCCTCCGGCGTGTTCTGGGTCTTCCCTCCAGCTCCTGCAGTGGGACCCCAAGGCGTTCCCAGGCCAGCCGAGAGACACAGTCCCTCCGGCGTGTTCTGGGTCTTCCCCGGGGTCTCCTCCCGGTGGGACCTCCCCGGAACACCCCCCTAGGGTTAAATATTGACCCCCCAAAATAATTGTTCCATCTGTGATGTACTGAACGATAATTCGATTTAGAATTTACTGTGACAGGCCTCGCTATTAATCAAGGAACACACATCTGTGAGATCTTTACAAAACTCAAATGGGAAACACAGCATCTAACAGACATGCTAAGGACAGGCCAGTTGATTTCTATTGTTTGTATTTGTCAAAGTATATTATCTAAAAAACAGAGAGTAGAAGCCAGTTGTGTTCCTTTAGTTTATGTTCCTAATAAAGCATAAAATAAGTCTGGTCTCATTATGGACTAGGCGTTTCGAGGCAGGAGACCATAACTTTTTTATTTCAGAATAATTGTTTCTGCAACCATTTTTACAAGGAATTACTCTTGAAAACTCAAATTTGCAACAAACTTCTGACTGAACAGAAATAGCATTTGTTAGCATTTGTTAAAACGTATTGAACTATGTAGAAGTAATCCGAGGACATAATCCAGTATGTGCTTTCAAAGTTCAAATGTTTCAGGTGGCTATGAGTGAATTTGGTGATAGGAGAATGCTACAGAACACTATGGCAGCAGGTCTCACTGGCAGCAGGTGAATATGGACCAGTGATTTCAGGCTCTGGGCTCTGGCGCTCAGGCTAGAAATCCAGGGGTAATAATGGACTCACACTTGAACTTTAACAGCCACATCAAATCAATAACATCTGCAGCTTTTTACCATCTTAAAACATTGCAAAAATCAAAGGTACACTTAGAGAGACTTATCCCTGCATTTGTCTCTAGTAGGTTAGACTACTGTAACAATCTGCTCACTGGCCTCTCCAAACAAGCGTTAAGACAGCTGCAGTACATCCAGAACACTGCTGCTCAGCTCCTGACTAGAACCAGGAAGTACGAGCACATAAGTCCTGTGCTCAGGTCTCTGCACTGGCTCCTGTGGCTCAGAGAATAGACTTTAAAGCAGCTCTGCTTGTGTATAAATCTCTCCATGGCCCAGCACCAAAGTACATCTCCAACATGTTAGCGCCATATGAACCATCTCACACTCTGAGGACTTCAGGGACCGGCCTCCTGCTGGTGCCCAGAGTCAAGACTAAACATGGGGAATCAGCGTTTCAGTTTTATGCAGCTAAAACCTGGAACAGTCTCCTGAAGATGTGAGACATGTTTAAGTCCAGGCTCCAAACGGTTCTGTTTAGCTGTGCATATGACTGACAGGTTTTTATCCTGCACTCTTCTCTTTTAATGTTAACTTTATGATGATTTCTGATGTTTTGATTTGTTTGTATTGTGATTTTAATGTCTTTCTTATTCTGTAAAGCACTTTGAATTACTTTGTGTACGAATTGTGCTATACAAATAAACTTGCCTTGCCTTGCCAGAATTAAGTCAAACTGTAGCTTTAAATGTGAGGCAATTGACACCTGAGAGTCCAATTATGTATGCAGAAGAAGACTTATGTATGCAGAAGAAGACTTATGTATGCAGAAGAAGACTTAAGTATGCAGAAGAAGACTTTGTTCTTGAGATCTTGAACCTTGTTTGATGCCATTCAAACCCATGAGGATTTTTTTGATAAAAGTCAAAGTTGTAGCGCAGTTTCTTTGGGTAGCTGAGATTCAGGCAGCACAGGAGTCCAAACAGAAGAGTGCATCCGGTTAGCACATCTTGTCATCAGGCCTCGCTTTTTGCGGCTGATTTTGTACATTCCCGTATCCATCTGCTCCAGGAAAAGGTAGTGAATATTAGGCCACATTTTGAAGTTCGATGTATAAATACAGACGGTAAACGATTATATTGAAACTAATTTATACCACTGACACAATAACCCAAGAGCAGATTTAAACCACAAAAACTATTCTCAAACTACAATATTGTTAAAAGAAACCATGAGCTGCAGTAAATAAACAGCAGAATGAAACACTTCAGTCGTTAGTTTGCATCTGTAATGAGTCACAGAAGTTATTTATTCAACCTTTTACGGCTTCAATCTTATCGTATAACCAAAAAATAACCAAAAATTTCCCAGTAGTGCAAAGAATAAGTACAAATGATAAATACTGACCCCAAAAAATATTGCTCCAGGTTTCTTATACTGAACGATATGTCGATATTGTAATGATCGTGATGGGCCTATTGAATATATAATGTACTAATGTCATTTCATTACATCTACTTTCTTGCCAGCACAGGATCAGGGATGCAAAATCATACTCTAAAGAGCTATACAGGGTCTAACTTTGTTCTAGTAATATCAAGGACATCCTGTATTCTGTGTAGTTTTGTAGCTTCTGATGAACCAACAACCCCCTGGACGCTTCACATCAGAACAAGAGCTGCTTTTTATATTTAAAATCAAAGCAAAATCATTCTATAGTGTTCATGTTATTCATTTGTTGAACGTTTTTAACATTACCAGTCAAACAGAGTGCATTATATTGGATAACAATGACAGTATTACAAAGGACACATCTGAATGTCAACACAATCTGTCATGCACAACCTGTTATTACACTTCTACAATAAACTTGGGCTCAATGAATTTTTCCAAGTGATTAAAAACACGCTATACTTAGTTTGGATAGGCAGTAAATGCAACTTACCAGAAAGTCCTTAACAAGACTGTTGGGATTCTGGTTTTGGTAGAGCATCAGTTCTTTCAGGAGACACTTGGCATCAATGCGGCAAGTCTGTGGAGGAAGAACAGACAGGTTTTAGTTCACTGGTTTTGGTGCAGACATCATCTGGACCTTGACTAGTTCCTAAGTAAATGGTTTTAGAATTGTCTTTAAATACAATAACTAATATAAAACATTTGTAATAGCTTTAAGAACTATTGTTTTAATAACTATTGTAACCAGTCTGAAGTATCAGTCCTTGGTATCAATATGGCATATAAAATTTTTCTATCATGACAGCACTTGTTCAGGCCTCTGACTGACCCCAAACAGTCCAGACAAGACAAGAACCAGACAAGATAGATGAGGTCTGGTCTGGGTTTCTGGATCGGTCACAGTAATTAAAAAACTATGACAGAGAGAAGAAAGAGAGAGAAAGAGTCAATTACCCGGCCCATCTCAGACAGAACGGTTTTGATGTTCTGTCCTATTTCTCCACCTTTTCTTTAAAAAAGCCTGGCTGAAGTGCCGGTCCAGATTGCTCATGAATGTGGACAGCAGGGGAACTGTAGTGATGCAGGTGAACTCAGCATGTATCAATAAAAAAAATAAAACTAAACAAAGCCAGCCACCGATTCTTGAACTCAGCGATGAATGGATTCTCTTCAATGATTTCTTGTCTTTTATATGTGTCTT
>JACM01057397.1:0-16404 GCA_000787095.1 Periophthalmodon schlosseri
TTATACTATACTGTATATATTCTATGTTTATTATAAATATGTAATCATGTGCAGACCTCTTCAGTTCCAATTGCTCCTCTTGGTCCACTCATATTTGTAAGTATTAGTTTGTCCAGTTGTGTTCTGATGTGTTGATGTTTTGTGTTGCCCAGGCTCCAGATGAGGCGGCCCTGTCTGGACTCTCCCAGACTCTGACTCAGGCTGGAGTGTTGCATAAACTGTGGATCGAGCAGCCGGAGAACATCCCCACCTGTTTGGCTCTAAAGCCCTATCCCAAAGACACTGTCCATCCACTGCTGAAGAAGTTCAAACTGTTCAAATAAGTGAATGGGCTCTTGAATGGAGGGACAATGAAAACATATCAATAACCGTAACCAAGGCAAATGAAAGACAGTGCACACGACGTATTATATTACCGTACTTATGCTATAGTGCATGTCCTTGAAGAATGCACACAGTTTACATTGTTATTTAAGGCTGGAGAATGCCATATTATGACATTGTTGTCATTAGTTGAGGATTCCCCCGCCTTTTGAGTTAAAATTCATTTTAGTTTATTAACATGTGAGCTTCTGACTGCAAATGACTACATTAAACAATACATTATTACTGCATACCTTTTATTGCATTTGAAAGATGTAGGCCATGCTCAACATTTTTCCCTCTATACTATGGTATAAAGATCAACAAAGTGTCCTTGAGCAAGACCAACTTTGCGCATACCTCAAGGCCAGTGTCATGCACTTAAGACCGGTGAAACCTCTACTGTGTGACGTTCCTGGGAGTACAATCAACTGTGAGCTGTAAATCATAATTGCAACTGAAACTGGCTGAAGAACATTCTTTGAATTCACTGTAGTACATTTTAATAATTTAACATCTTTTCTCTGTATCTTTGTATGTTTCAAGAGGCTTCTTTTATGAGTCACACTAACACAGGCAAATGTACCAAAAAAATTAAACCAACCAAGTTTTACCAGCATCAAGTAATTATTGACCGAATTACATAGTTAGAGTATGCACACCCCTATCTAAGAGATAGATCCTTATTACGAGAGACATCAAGCAATGACTCCTCAAAACCATTTACTTCATGAGAGATTCCATATACAACACAACACAGAGAATTTTTAAGTGTATTTTATGTTTTATAGAGGACTGGGCAAATATAATTGTTATAGTCTCACAATATTTTCAAAAAACTAAACTCTAATTTGTGCAATGAAAAGTACAGTAAGTAAGACAATGACAAATTATTTAAAAATAGACCTCAAATCTATGATTCTGTACAATAAGTGGCTATGAGCTATGGCTAGGTACAGTACAGCATGTGCACAAACACAGCAATAGATGTCCCAAACAGTGAACAGTAAACATGTACGGGGATTATTATCCATTCTAATGCAATATCAAAACAATAAAATGATACAAGTTTTATTTTAGCAGTAGACAGTAGAGGGCAGAGAGGTGCTGTTTATAACCGTCATGTTGTCATGAGTTCAAACCGGTCTCCAAAACACTGGTTCACTTTAGGATAGCGCCTGTGTATAACTGCAAGGGTGAACTGATAATGACGACTGTTCCTATGTAGAAATCCGGCACATGCACTTATCACGTGGTGCATTGTATCTTATGGTGACTCATACTGATGATTCATTTTCAAGCCAACAGGAGAGTCAGCTCTAATGTCTTTACTACACTGTATCAGAGCAGTGAGCAACTCTTATCATATACACAGTAATAAAATCTATGCAATTATATGCACATTGACCTTATTGTAAATTTTACACAGTGTCAGTAATGCCCAACTATACCACTGTTGTTTCGTTTTATGTTACTATTGTGTATGAGGTCGTGGGCTGCTTCAATGAAATAATTTAAAATAATGTTTGCAAATAACTGGCTTGGAACGTGACGGACGTGAAAATATAGGCTAGTTTGTTTCTTTTGCAGTAACATGATGTGGGCCACTCCCCCTCCAATAAATGCGGATAGTCGTTTAATACACTCGTGATCCTGACACAGTGTTTGATCTAAATTTCTCACTACTGGTATTGTGAACGTTGGATCTTGGTTGATCTGGATCCGAAGCCCTCTGCCCCCTCGTGAACGCGCCTCCCGCGGTGTGCACGAGCAGCGCTGTTTGTTTGTGTTGAGAGATTGGAAATGGCGGAGAGCAGAGACCAAAGCGATAACTTGGCTTTGAAAACACGAGTGCATCATCATTGAGAGCGCGAAACCAAACACAAGTGATTTTTTGAGTTTCTAAAGGCACGCGTGGACCGCTGGGATATACGTCGGACGAGGCCACGGAGGATTTTAAAAGCAAGGTTTGGATTTTGCGAGCTGCTTTAGCCTGCGAAGCTAACAGTGCTAGCAGAAGCAGCAACCTGGCGCTAGCTTAGCCACAAGTCGTGTGTGTGCTCCGAAACACGCAGGCTTGTTTGTCAACATAAGCTAACGTTAAATCGCTAGCCGCTGGGCTAACCTGCAACTTTTGGGGTTGTTTCTGAAGCGACACTTGTGGATTAATGACACGGACCTTGCCTACTGCCTGCTTTAATACCTCACGGCGAAGTAACAGTGGATAAAAGTAAAACATTTGAAGTTAAGCTTGTTAGCAGGGGGAGCTAACTGGCTGTCTTTACGCAGAGTCTACGCTGCAGTTTACATGGGAATTTTACTCTAAACCGCGTGACATCCGAGGCCAAGAGTTCGCCCCGTGGATTTTTATTTGCACTCGGAGGAGGAACAACAACGAGGTAAGTGGGCCACAAGCGCGTAAAACACATGACTAAACGATACGGTGACGACGGGCCTTCCATCCATCTGCCACTGCGCGCTCTCTGTTGTACTTTTGTGTTTACCGTGCGTGTATTTACCGAGGCCATCCTGCGCTCTCGGATACATAACATGCTCCGCGGGCTGGGACATAGTGCTCCTTTAACACCTGCGAAGGAGCACACCAGGCTGCCCCTTATGTAAGACACGCGAGAGGCCTCGGTGGCGCTGCATTGTGCTTTTTCGGACCATAACACCCCACTTTACGTTGCAAAAGTGACGCTTAGTGTAAAAATCCCGTTCACGCAGTCAGTTGTGCAACATTCGGCTATATTCCAGATGTATGCAGTGTTTAACAGCCTCAGTAAAGTTGCTGTACTTTACCAAAATTAAACCCAATCCGTCAAAATCCACGCCTCTCGGTTCAGTATACGTGCTCGTAACGTTGTACATCTAAACATTGCAGTATGATGTCGAGTCACCGCTATAGGTGTGCTACGAGGCTATGGATTGCCTTATTTAGGTTAAAGAGCAAACTTGTAGTGGGGCAGCGCACAAGCATAACAAGCCCCGTTGGTAGTAGTGCTCTGCCTCAACCTGACATTATGGGATACTCATTGACAACAGCTTTCCAGGATTTATGTTGCATAAGCTAAATCCTGTGTTTTGGAAAGTGGCTAGATTATTGTAAGAGTGCAGGGGCTCACGCAGACGCTGTATTTTGTTATAGCAATATTAGATCGTGCGAAAATAGATATTAGTGGGCTATTTAGGCTATAGAAACTCAGCAGAGCGGTGGTGTAATGATGAGACAGAATGACCACAGTTTCCTAAGCATCACACACTGAATTATTAAAAGGATGACTACTCGTGCTGTAGTGCTGAGCTATAGGATACTGTTATATAAGCTGTATAATAAAGATGCGGGTTCAAACTGACCTTAAAGTTCTTAAACAGACTTAATATGAGTAAAGGCCAGCTTTTAATTTGTACTGAGCTTTACCTTGTAGAGGATCACTCCTTCAAAGTGATGGTGCACAGTATTATGGTCTGAATTCTACAGAGAGACGGGAATCCTACATAAAACTTTATACGTCATGCATCATGTTAAAGCCCTCAAATGTTTGAAACGTCACATAAACATGCACTTGGCATTTTTCCCAAAATAATGTTTTGTTAGTTTGAACTACTCACATAACTTATCTATCATCTCTAGCCATTTGTTATTACAATGTTAAATATTAAATGAATCAATTGAGTACAGTGTTACTGATTGAAGAGCGCTGCAGATGTTTTTAAAGCTTGTTTTTTGTCTATTCTATCTTTTAAATATCGCTCTTCATTGGAATATGATTTGACAATGTTGATGTATATTTGTGTCCTGTTTGAATGGTCCAAACATGGGACCACCTGTTGGCTGCTTAAGTTTGACACTACAGTAAATTGTAAAAGCTTGGGACGTGATGTGAGCTGTGGAAGTGTATTCATTAACATCTATGCAAGTCCTTGCCACTGGTCAGTTGTCTAAATGCTTCTCATTTCATGATGACAGTTGTCTTTTTTTTTATCAGATTTGAGAGAAAATGTTGCAGGAGCTGTTGTGATCAGATGTTTCTGTTTGAAAACTGCAGTAAACACTGAACAGAGCCAGACCTAAAATATTAGCTAAGGCATTGAAGGGCTCCCATATTCAAGATTTCTTGACTTACCATTGAGAGATTAAAAAATTAACCGCTTATATCAAGGGAGATTTTCCTTTTCAATGTACTTTCCAGTGGGCCTCAAAATCATAATGGTAATGATAGTAGTAGCCAGTTTTTTTTGTTGTTGTTGTTGTTTAATAACCGTATTTGCACTGAATGGTAAATAGTTGCTAATATGAGTTCATGAGCATTGTCTCCATAGGAGGCTTGAGGAGTTCTGGACTTCTGGTTTGAACCTGTTTTAGCGTTTATAATGTTAACAATGACTCATGTGAACGAGCCTCGAGTTATTGAAGTAATGTGTATACCACATACTGAGATGTGTTTATTTGAGCTGCAGCCATTAGTGCTGTTTGTTGGCGTTTATCTGTTTGTGGAGTTACATAGGCGACACTGGGCCCCTTCACTCTGATGCACCAGATAAGAGCCAGTTCAGAGCACCCCCAGGCTACTCCATTCCTCTGTTACTGCTGCTCTGAGTAAGACCACCCAAAACAATATCCACTCTTGCTTTATTTCATTAAAATTTAAATTCATTGACTAGATGTGATAATGTGTGAGGCATGTGGTAGTGCACATGATGCTTTTAGGTGCATAAAACGTTTTTTGTTTTGTTTTGTTTTGTTTTGTTTTTTAATCAAAGATGTCAAATTAATCATATTTATTTTTCAATAGTTTAAAGGTACACTTTACACTTTTCTGGTGTGGGGTTTTGCCACCTGCTTGTGTCCATGGAGATGATATTGATTTGCCTAATGGCAATAAACATTTATTTTGCATTTATTCAACAAAAAAACTTTTAAAGCTGATTGGTCAAATTATCACAACAGTGGAACAAGATGAAAAAACTTTTGTTAAATCCAGTTAAGAGAAAAGCACAGACATCTTTCCCATCCACAAATGAACAAGGTGCTTCCCTCTGCACATTTTCCAAAACAAAATAGTATTTTCACTACAATAGGCTGAAGTACGTCTGTCGGCGTCGCCATTGGGTGCTTCACCTCAATGCTGCCCCATCTCCAAACCATTGGCAGCCGGACCCAATCGCACCAGTGGAAAGTGGGCCAGATGGATTCTTGTGAGTTTGTCACAAATATTGCAAGAATTCATCTTGCTGGGCAAGGTTATGCAGACACTTCTAGGTCTGTCACAGTAATGCATTTTGAAGCACAATATATTGCTAGAGAGAAATATTGCGACAAACGATAATATTTAATCTATTTTATGCCACTGACACAAAGCAAACCAATTTTTAAATATACTGCTTCTATAAAAGACCTGAGCTGTAAAAAAATAAATAGCAGAATGAAACAATAATTAGCCATAGAAGTTATTTATTCAACCCTCTACAGCTCAAACATTACCTTTATTACAGAAAAATGGTCCCTAAAAATGTCCCTACTATTGCAAAGAAATTGACACATGATAAATATTGAGCCCCAAAATATATTATTGCAGCTTCATATAACAATAAGTCGATATAGTGATTACGGTGCAGACCTAGACATCTGCATTTGAGATGCGACAGTTAAAACAATTGCTGAATAATTAGACAATATTTTGTAACTTTTTTGAGTCCTTACTCAAATCAGTCACTGACATTTTTGCTTGAGTTACGTTACTTATTTTGATTGTTGTTGTTTTTTTAATATTAGATGATTGAGCAGGCACAGGTCCCAGGTAAAACAGCAGGCTGTTTGAGTGTCTCTGTCTCTTGGGTTGGTGAGCTCTGGCCCTGCTCCAGGACACAGAGGTGATTGTCTGATCTCCTGTTTTCACTGAAGCTAAAGCTGAAGTCTTTCTCAGTGGCCAAAACATGGCTCTGGGACATGACACCTTACTTACTTTGGTATTAAGACAAGACCGACAACACTGATATATTTTAGTTCTTATTTGGAAAATGTTTTATTTGATGTGCGACTGAATGATAACACTTGCAAATAGCTAAGCGGTTCCAGTTTTCACAACACTTAAGAAAATATATAGCTTTTTTAATGGCCATCCTGTTTTCCAAAAAACAAATCTCCAAGCTGGAGGGAAATCCACGTTGACAGTGCGGCCTTGCTTCTCCTTTTCCTGGAAAGTAGTTTGAGTGTGAACCGAAGTCAGTGTTGTGTTTGTTTTACCGACCCTCATCTCTTGTTTGTTTAGTTTAAGCGTCAGCATCAAATAGATTATCATTTCCTTGGCACCCTTTAAAGATGATGAGTGGCGCAAGTGTCAGATTTAGCAAATATTGGTGTGAAACTTGCAGGAACAAGTACATCCACTAGTTGTGCATTTAGAATTAGGAGGCTTACAAATAAAATGTGTTTTTAATAATGACTTGTTTCAAAAACTGCGTTACCTTTTAACAAGTTAGTAAAAAAATACCTTTTTAACATAGTTACTTACATGCTTGACCTTCTGTTTGTCAAAACATAAATGACGACAAAGAACTGGCTAAACAACTCTATTCTCTGAAATGTCGGAGACGGTGTTGCCATGTAAACTCTGAACAAAACTTAAAACCATGCAGGGCTGTTATTCTTTAGAGCTGTGCAGCATATTATTTGCAAATAAAAAGTTAACTATTGGCAAACAAAAGTGACATTACAACCATTGTAGTCATTTACAATTACCTTACAAGTGTGCCTTCTTTTGCGTTTATAATTTTGCTTAATTTTTGTACAAGTCTAAACAAGTAAAAATAGACTTATAGTCTTTGATGAAAGGACATTGTGCCATGGTGGAAAACCCATGGTTTTTACACCTTAGAGATGCCGGATATTGACAAAAAGTAATAGATATATATATATATTTTTATTAATTTTATCTTCATGATGGCACTAATTTTTTAGTGTATTGGTGGGCCAAATACTATTTTAGTCTTTAGACCCTTTAGTTTTGAGTTTCTTCAGTGTCTGTTTGGTGTTAGAAGGTTTGAATACAGCACTGTCTGAAGATATCTGTGTTTGCGTCCGTTAAAAGCATTCAGGAAAAAGCAGAACAAATACAAGCCAATTGGGAACAAAGAGAGAAATCAAACACTTGCTAAATCTAGTTGTGGAAGCAACCCTCCATATATCTGCTCAAATATAGGCTCAAGTACGTTAGTCTGTGTGGCTGTGTGTGTTTCGGCTTGTTGCAAAATGCTGCCTTGTGATCGGTCCATTTTCCGATACACTGGTAGATTTGAGCTCAAGCTCTGCAGCAGGAGAGGTTCAGGATAAATTCACAGATATGGCCAGAATTCTAGAAGTTGCACTAAAAGTTCCATGTGAGTGCTGCTCATCAGTCTCTGTCAACAGCAAGGCCATTCTACATGTTACTGTCAGCACATGGGCCTATATGCTCTCATGCCTTGAGTATCTCTGGACGTTTAGAGGAAATGCAGAGAAGGAAAGGACAGACGACAGAATTGGATCACTCTGGAGGTAAAGAGAGACCCTTCTGGACCAGTTGTTGTGGTGGTTTACAGTGGAGCCCCAATGGCCTCATTTCAAGATGAAGGCCGAGGCACGGTAAGAGGAGCCGCTCTGTTTTTACTGCCTCGCATTGACTTTAGGAGGTGTTTTATGTGCTGCACAAGTAAACTCTAACACCCACAATGCATCTGGGCAATAAATTAAAAGTTTGGGGGGATGAAGAACAAGAGAGGAAAGTGGTTGAAGCTTTGAGGGACAAAGAGAAGTAAACGAGGAAGCATGTGGATGTGGGAGCTCTGATGTGTGGAATCAGCCCATGGAGGGAGTGTGAATGTCAAGTGTAAGACCACACAGAATTTGAGTGTGTTGATGCGCAGCACACTCAAATACAGGGTTGTTACTAAAGGTTTAGTCTCTACGGCTCTCTGAAAATTAGCTTCAATTTGGTCAGCGTTCTGCACCAGATGTTCAGTTACTAGAAAAATGTAGTCACTCCAGTAGACCAAAATCAGTACATTTTTTATCAAGTTCACAAAATTTGACTGTTTTATTAGTTTCCAAAATCTGTATGATTTTTTTTTACTTACTAAAAGTATATGTTAAATGAGTACTGAAGTAATTTAGTAAAAATTGCGTTTCTTCCATCCCTGATAGGTAATCCTCCAGCTATGTGGTCCTGCACAAGCCAAGCTCAAGGGTCCCAGAGCAAAGTTTCTTGTGTCATTTTGGGGAAATTACTGCTCTTGAGTTATAAAACCTCTTCTCTCAGCACATAGCATGTTTAGAGTCTGTGTATAGTTCACAAAACTATTATTTGATTACTAAATTTGTTGATTTCTTTTTCAATAATTGATGAGTTGTAATGAATTAACTTGTTTCAGCCCTAGTGTGAGCCAAAAGTTAAATCAAACATCTGTTAATCTGCATATGAAGCAGGTCAACTTAATCACTGTCCCTGTTTAACCCAAGGTAAGTCCAAAATGGCCAGATAGTGCTTCGTATAGAAATGCACTTGTATTATTCTTAGCCGCATTATCAAAGCCAGGCGTTAACATGCTCTATCTTTTCCTTTATTTAATTTGATCTAAGTTTTATCATTCACAAACACCAGAGATTGTCGTAGGTTTTTAAAGTGTACATTTCCCAAACATGTCGCCCTTCCTCTTTGTTGCTGCTGAAGGAACACCGTGTACCTTTACCTCCTGCCTTATGCGCGGCACACCACAAGTCACTTTGGGACACTTATTGAAAACTAGATTAACCTTATTCTATACTGATCTTGTGTTTAAAAGTGTATTCTCAAAATTTAGTGTTTGGCCTCGGCCTTTACACTTTGTTCATAGTTTAGTCACTAAACCAGTTCCCTTGACGCACTCAGTTCTGGACTGCAGCAGGGCCCTCTCTGACCTGCATTTTGACCCAACAGTGAAGAAAGCGGAATATTTGACCTTTTCTGCTATTGAGGAAAATGTAGGCAATAATGCAATTGATTCTCAACTCAATGGTTATGTAAGAGAGAGCAGATTGTAGCGTTACTTGTATACTCGAGATAAGAAGCCAAATCTATGCTGTTGCAAAATTTTTATAGCTCAAAACAGACATTTCTTAGAAGGGCAATTTCCTGACAATTGCAGGACCTGTATATAAAGATACTTATGATGTTGTGTGGGATAATGGGACCTTAATGCTTTCATACAAACATGTAAATTTCTTTGCACATGCGGCAGAACAAATGGAAACCACAATTATTGGCTGCGGCGAGGTGTAATTATTCACCTACTTGGCTGTAATGATGCTGTTGTGAGCCGAGGCATGACTGCCCTGTCACAATATTACCTCAAGTGTTTCTAATGAGACGAGTGGGACGTGTGAAACAACAACATGTTTTATTAAGTCATTTATTATATGTTATTATCAAGGACGTTGTTATGTTTGGTGTGCATTGAGTGTTTGCCTGGTGGATGAGTTTTTACCATCCTGAGATGTAATACGGTTTTCTTGGATAATTCCATTTTTTTATTTATTTTTTTCCCAAATGCTGTGTTTTTCTCAGAAATCCAGATGTTTAAATTCTACCGTAGATAAATATCAAAACACAAGAAGTACTTTAAAATTAACTTACATTTATGAAATATTTTACCTTTTATGAATTGAATTTGTTTCTTTATACACACTTTAATTGTAAATAGTCATTTGACGTTATATTCTAATTCACACCAAAGTTTAGTGTGTTTTCATACCTGACAGTTTGGACTGCTCACTAGTAGTCTCCCAGATGTGTGAGAGTAAAAAGGTCTCCTTGTCCCAATTTATTGTCCCGTGGCCACCTTTACCTTTACCTTTACCTGTGTAAATCAGTTGACCAGACAGGTCGCAGCAACATCATGTGACCACACTGAGGAAGACTGCAAGTGAGCAGTCCAAACTGTCAGGTATGAGAACAAACTAAACTTTAATCTGAAAAAATTATTGGAAGGCCAAATTAACCTCATTAGACCATTTGAAATGATGTCTTGCAATTCCTCCTCTGTTGCCTTAGAAATGATCCTGCCACAGTTGGAGCCATGTATCTCTAAATTGCGGACAGCTAAATGTTGTGTCAGAGACGCAGAGAGAAGATTATGTTCATGCGACTCAGCTGTAAAGACCAACAATCAGGGCAGAAGATCCTTTTAAATTCATCAGGTTTAATGGAGCTGAACACCACAGCCTGAACACCACAGCCTGAACACCACAGCCTGAACACCACAGCCTGAACACCACAGCCTGAACACCACAGCCTGAACACCACTTGCTCATCTCAAACCCTGCTCCACTTCCGGAAGTACATTTCCCATTCATTTTTGTCCTCAAGACTTTCAAGGACATATTTACACTGAAAACATACATGAAAGAGGCAGATGTGGAGGCTAGGGTTTTCAAATTATGACCAAAGCGTTTCAGTTTATGTTTAGGCACATATCGTTGCTATGTCTCTTTGTGTATTTTCATGCGTCAGGTTCGTTTTGACAACCTCTGACTAAACAAGGGACTTGTTGAATGAAAATTAAAGTAAATAAATGATCAGTGTCTTTTAATACAAACCTCTTTATCTTCTTCCTTGAGCTGATTGAAAGTTTATGTTGCCCTTCTTTTCCAGCGAGCTGTGTGGGCGTGGTGTCCACCTGGGATGGTACGATGTGAGCGGGCGGGCGACCAGCCTTGACCTGAGCCGCGCCGTTCGCCCCCTGCCCTCTCAGCCTGGCCCAGGCTACCACAGCTGCCCCATGACTCCCACACTCCGGCTATAGACCAAGTAAGTCCTCTCTCTCCTCTCTTCAAAGAGTCTTAACTGTCCTACATGAGAGGAGGATGGCACCTTGTGCTTAAAAGTTCGGTTTGAACATTTTGGTGTCATTGCTTTAATTATCATAAGGTCCATAAGGATTCATTTGTTCATTATTGATACGGTCAGATTAAATGGTACCGAATAGCTGTAAATGCTATTTGTAGTGTATAGTTTAGTAACTTTCACATGATGGTTTTTATTTGAAGCTTACACTTTGCTCTATGGGACCAACTAGCGTCCTAGAGAAGTGGGACAGGTAGTACATGGACCTTTTCTAGTTTCTACCAATAGCCAAATGTCTTAAAGTCCTAAGATTAGCACTACTAATCTGAAACAAAGGCGTGTAGACTGGAACTGTTGTCCTGTCTCCAAATTGGTGATTAGTTGGTCCGCCTGTCAATCAGAGAAAGACATGGTTTGTTTGTTTTGAGGTGGTCCCCAAAACAGTTAGCCTTGAGTCTGGCATTTTGAACATCCCAAAATGCCATGGCTGTCTGTGATCTGCACCTAGACTCTTTTGCATTCAAACAGAAAGTAGGAGGGTCTGTCCCGCCAGGCAGTAGCCCAGCAGGGCGGTCAGTCGAGCTGCAGCACATTGGCAGTGAGGCTACAGTTTGAATCCCAGCTGTCTCTTCTTCTTTTCCCCTGTTGTGGAAGAATTACAATTCTAGATGAAAAGTAATCCATTTGCAAAACCCAGTGAGTTTTGAAATACAAAAAAAGGTTTATTTTTTTGTTACAGCAGATACAGACAGGACAGGGCCCAGGCCTGCCCTGGCCACAGACTGGTGGCCTCTCTCCTAGAGCATCTCTCCCCCTGGTCCTTAGTCTCCCCAGGTTCCCCTAGTCGCTGAGCTCTGAGTATTTATACCAGAATGACAAAGCTACATACATTTCAAAGCAGAGTGACTTTTGTTTCACACCCATGAGATAATGACCTTTAACACTTAAGACAGGTAGAACAACATAGAGTTTCCTGTGGGATGGAGACAGAGCCTTCACACATGTTAATGTCTGGTCTGGGTCTGACTGACACATTTGACACAGATCAAATGCATTTAAAGACATATGATAAGAATATTTTCTTCACAACATGAATATACTTAAATTTCCATCAAACTTTCTCCCTTTTGATTATTCATTAATCATACTTCATAAACAATCATTGTCACAAACAGGACATACAAAGAAATGTTAATTGTCGTGGATCCAAACACAGTTCATGCAGATGAAGTCAGTTCCATTATTGTTGACTGAGATGGGGGCAAATTCAACAGTTCATTGTTGTTCATTTTGTCCATATCCAATATGATTTGTAGTCACAAGATGAATGCTGTTTTAACATGATGGTGGCGCTGTTCAGTTAAATCTTTTCCATCACCTGTCCTCTGTCCCTTTGTCCTCTTTCTGACCACACATGGCTGTACTCTCCATCCGCACACAGCTTGGCATCTCTCTGGGCCACAGCGTGTCTCTGGAGATGTCCTTCAGCCCATGTGTCTTCAGGGCTGTGGTTGGGGACACGAGGAACAGGTCGAGTTCTTTTAAGTCACATAAAAAGAAGTGAATGGCTAAACTTTTCTGAAGTTTTCCTCCAGTGACAGTGAAACAGAAGGATGGTTTTAATGATGGAGGTCTGGCCCAGGAGCAGACCATGTGTCCTTCTGCCCAGGAGAAGACCATGTGTCCTTCTGCCCAGGAGAAGACCATGTGTCCTCCTGCTCAGGAGGTGCTTTTGGTTCAGGTCCAGGTCCTGGCTTCAGACTGTTCAGCTGTGGTGGTTGGTTCACTGTGGTTGTCTTTGTCTTGAAGGGCCTTGTCAGGTTACAGGTCTTCTAGTTAATGGAAAAAAATTTGAAAACACCGTTTTCTCACAATTAATTTTGTAATATTCCCCCTTTGACACATTTATTTAAGTGTGAATATATATATACACACGTGTCAGTTTTGTTCAGAGCAGGCATCACTGCTGGCTTAGTTATCTTTTGCTGTAAGAGAACACTTTGTTTCAGAATTACAATTCAGAATTTCAATTACAATTCTGCATCTCCTGTAACAAAAAAAGTTATTAAAGAACTTGCAGGCTCATAGTCGTCAAGGATGGTCTAGTTAGTTTAGATTTGTGATCATTACCAGTTTTGATTAGGCCTTCATTTTGTTTTTAAGAGAGCTCATTAACATTTTAGGAATTCGTGAAAGAATTTGGTTTCTTTTTTCTGATTACAATTGAGGAGGGTTTTTGGTACCAGCTGGATGTTTCTTAGGACATGTATGTCATTAAACTCACTGCAGTGATGAGGGAAAAACACAAAACAAATAAAACATTTAAAAAAAAGAGTGGATCAGTTGAAACTGCATCCAGTCCATGTGATACATTTCAAAGCTATCTTAGTGTTGATATGACGTACATTTACATTTGTCTTCATACATTTTGCACTTACATAATATCTCCATTCTTAGACCTGACAGAGGTGCACTGCCCCTTTGAATATACTCTCCCTCATGAGACAAGTTCAGCTGTCTTTACACTTGACTACACAGGGACTCTCCCCCTTTTTCCTTTTTATTAGTTAGTAACTCTAGATAGGAGTTTCACCTAGTGACTGTTCGCTAAATAGCAGGGACTTCCGCCCGTTTGACTGTTTACTAGCTAGTTACAACTAGAGGGGAACTTCACCCATGACTGTTTGGTAGTTAGCCGTAATGACTCCTAAACCTTACTCTGGAGAATAAATTCAAGTAGGTCCCAGTACTAAATATTATGAAAACTAAATCCATGTTCACCTTTCAAATGCAGAGGGCTTATGGCGTAGAGGGCGCTCCCGTCTCCAATGTCCAGCTTGACAACAGATGAAGCAAGGTTCCTTGGAAAATCTTCTTTTGTTCTTTTGATTGGCTCTCCTCCCATATTTGCTCTGCTTACGTGTTGGCTGATGAGTCTGTAGTTGTCAAGTAAAACTTGTTCGAATCCAGCGGTGGTGATCCAGGACATAAGCCAATGTCCATCCATGTTTTTTTCTTTGAAAGCCCCATGCATCAGGAAAGAAAACAAAAAAAAAACTAAATCCTCTGACACCATTATTGTTGTGGAAAAATTACAATTCTAGATGAAAAGTAATCCATTTGCCCGGTAAGTTTTGAAATGCAAAAAAGGCTTATTCTTTCTAACAGCAGATACGGACAGGAGAGGGCCCAGACCTTCCCTGGCCACAGACTGGTAGCCTCCCAGCGTCCCAAGTCGCTCTGAGTCTCTCCTCTAGAGCATCTGAGCTCTCAGTATTTATACAATGAGTACACTTAAATTTCCATCACACCCCCACTCATCCCATCACCCTAGTATCACTGTAAATACAAATCTACATCTAACTAACCCCAAACCAGGACTGAACCTGATCTCAACCAGGTCTATACCAGGCATGGAAAAGAGCTAAATCCGGACTAAATGAAAAACAAGGCATGCATAACTCCTGCTGACCAAAATAAATGACATGAAGACAGAACATGATCCTGTGTCACATCAGAAGAGAGACCACAGTTTGAGAAATACTGCTGCTTTTTGGTCGTATAGACTCAGAGAGTGAATTAAGTCCTACTCTCTCTCTCTCTCTCTTTCTATGTTGAAAGCATATCATCCCTGGGGGCTCCCGATGGGCCGTGTTCCTCTGGACGTCCCGGCGCTGTAGAGTAGGCCTCCCACAGTGTGTCTGAGGTGAATCCAGGACATGCACAATCCAGCTAAAATTACCCAGCATACAGTGGCTCAGTACCACACTGAATATTCATGCCAGACTTTCGCCGCAGTTTGAAAAAGGTGAAGATGAATCTGCTGCAGTTTAATGCAGGAGGCTCTCTGCAGTGGGCAGACTGTGGATGTTCTGTGGAGATGGACTGTTTGATTGTGATTCACACCTGAACATCATATTGTCTGTGCAGGAACAGGGCTGTGGAGCATCAGAGCAGAGCCTAGCTATTGAAGGGTTTGTCTGAGAGCAGTTTGAGCAGGACTTTTGACCCATCATGCTCAAATCAACCCTATGTAGCTTACCTTTAAACACATGTGTTAGAATGCCAATATTTCATCATTTCATCTCATTTCATCCCTTGTCCCCATCCCCCAATATCCCCCTGCCTTCTTCGAGGTTTTGGACAGACTGAATATCACCCCCTTTAAACCGTGGTGTAACTTTAGTTTTGTAGACTTATGCAATGATTTTTTTAGATTAAATGAATGAAAATTTTAGTCCGTTGCATTTGTGCAAGTAAAAAAACAAACAACAAAAACAATGCAAAGAGCTGTTGTTAAAGTGGGTGTCCTCCTCCTGTTCTCACACAGGCTCAGAGGGAGAGAGAGAGAAGCTGCTTGTGAAGCCCCCTCAACTGTGTTCTGATATGTTTACATGGGCAGTTTCATTGTAAATGGCTTTGTGCACCAGATGGTTTTAACTTGCACATGATAAATGTGAGTGCCATTTAAGGACGCACCTGTATAAAAGCAGAGGTTATCTGTGCAAAACATAACCTAATGAGTATTAATAGGCTGCACTGGGGCTAATAGTGAAAACTTGTCTAGAGCCCTGACAAATTACAAATACACTGTTTTTTCACTTGATTTTGCATCTAAATCCTTTTCTCTACTCTCTAGTACTAAAAACTCTCTATTATTAAAAACTCTTACTTTTACTTATTGACCTCTTCGACTATGTTATCTTAAATAATGTAAAACCTCTAAAGTTCTCTTGGTTTTTAGATCAGATATCCAGATACCATGTTGAATATATTTACAGTTTTGACATACATATTTCTTTGGATTAATTTGAGTAAAAAAACAAACAAAAATCAAACACAATCTAAATGAATGACCATCAGAAGTATGTCGGGTGATTCTGTACTGATCTGCCATGCGTTCAGTGAATCATGCTTCGTGCAGAGCTCTGCACGAGGTCCACACTGCTGAGACTGTGTACATTAAAGCTCATGTCCTATATTCTGGAGGGTGGGCCTTAGCAACAGTGACTGAGCAGCTTCGCACGGGACGTACCATGTGAGACAGTAGGGAGGGGGGCTGCAGTCACCAAGCACAGGCCTGTCAATATAGGCTGGGAAATACATTACTGTCATATTTTTATATAATTATCAATGACGAAATACAGTGCAAGACAACCACTGATATAAACCATTCATTTTT
>JACM01027327.1:0-13171 GCA_000787095.1 Periophthalmodon schlosseri
CGAAGCACTAAACTCTGTTAATGTGAGAAATTTGATTTTGTTTAAAATGATGACCAATGATCTCCTTCATTGCACTTGTCACTGAAATAAACCTAATTAGATGATTGTGTTTGAGTCTGGAAATATGTTTGTTGTTATTGCTTTTTGTTCTTGTTTTTTGCCTTTTGTTAGCTTGTACACAAATCTACAATTATGTAACTTGAGACACTGTTTGTATAAAGGCCCAGTACCAGTTTTTCTCCATGTATTTGAGCAAAATCTGTCTTGATCAAGTACAGATATATTGTATAAGCAGCTCTTGAGGTCAAAAGTCTGCAATGCTGTCTGCATGTAATTAGAAAACATTTTATTGGCTGATATCAGGAAGTGTACATTAGCATACTAATTGTTGTTAGCTTTGCCGTGATGACAAAAAGTGCTTATAAATTCATCGTGATGAATAATTAGGATCCTCAGAATGCATAAGGTAAGTGAGTAATAAATTTGGACCATGGCAAACCATTTCAAATGAACTAGTTCTGTTTTTCACATTTATAAGACAGTAAAACTCAGGTACAGCACCAATTATATTTAAAACATTGGGGAAAATGCCAACAGGAGCAAAATAATGTGACCAAAATAAAGACATTCAAGCAATATTAAGAACAAAAACAGCTTTATATGTGGCTTACCTGTTTTATACTGGTTCTCAGGTTTCTCTGTATCTTCTGTAATTTCAACGGTAGCTCTAAATGAAGTCCACACATTGGTGGACAACCGCATTGTCTTGTGCCAATTACCTCGCTCTGGCTCAGGTTGGATCACTTTTTACCTGGTTTGTTTGGGCTGCAGGTAACACACTATGCATTCCACCGCATTCCACTCAAAGAGAACAAAGCCATAATGAGCAAATCTTTGCCGTAGTTTGTCCAATTATAAAAGAGAGGAGCTGAGCCAGGAGGCCAAAGAACACAATACGTTGCTGTTATGTGTGCTGTGTTGTTAACGGGGCCAAGACAAATAGGAGGAAAATCACATAAAGAATTCATGCTAGAGCTAAACAATGTGGATAACCTGATTTGACTCAAAATACTTGAACTTTAACAGCCACATCAAATCAATAATATCAGTAGAGTTTTTTTTACCATCTAAAAAACATTGCAAAAATCAAAGGTACTGTCTAAACCAGACTTGGAGGAACTTGTCCATGCTTTTGTCTCCAGTAGGTTAGACTACTGTAACGACCTGCTCACTGGCTTCTTCAAATGACCGTTAAGACAGCTGCAGTACATCCAGAACGCTGCTGCTTGGATCCTGACTAGAACCAGGAAATAAAAGCACATAAGTCCTGTGCTCAGGTCTCTGCACTGGCTCCTGTGGCTCAGAGAATAGACTTTAAAGCAGCTCTGCTTGTGAACAAGTCTCTCCATGGCCCAGCACCAAAGTACATCTCTGACATGTTAGTGCCATATGAACCATCTCACACTCTGAGGACTTCAGGAAGAGTCAGGACTAAACATGGGGAAACAGTGTTTTAGTTCTATGCAGTCATCCTGAAGATGTGAGACAGGCCTCTACTTTAACAACGTTTAAATCCAGGCTCCAAACGGTTCTGTTTATCTGTGCATATGACTGAAAAGTTTTTATTCTGCACTCTTCTCTTTTAATGTTAATTTTATGATGATTATTTATGTGTTAATTAGGTTGCATTTTAATGTCTTTCTTATTCTGTAAAGCACTTTGAAACAATGCCACGAGTCAGTGTTCTGTTGGATAATTATGGACTTCTGCCATTGAAAACTGCAGTGTCGTAAACAACAAAGAGCTGTGCAGCTGTTGGCACCTCCACTGGATGGCTACACATCATGATAGCAAGCCACAGGTTTTTTGGGTTTTTTTCCATTTTTACCAAAATGGCTACACGACATTGCCAAATTTTACGCATATCACTGATTAAGAAAATAAAAATGAACAACGAAGTAAGTACAGAGCACTGGGTGTGTGCTCTGTAGTGCGCTGGGGTTTGATTGGAAAAATAGAGTCTTGAAAATTAAATTAAAGATTACTCAAACATGCACGAATCACTCCATATAAAACTTTGGGTGAGTAAATGGTGAGGGGAAACAGCTATAACATGATTAAAAGATCTGAAAAGTTGATTTTGAATAGGTGTGCTTTAAAGGCGCATTAGGTAACTTTTCTATTGAAGTTTATGCCGCCTGCTTGTCTCCATGAAATTGTTTGGAATGCATTAAACCGACACCTCTCCACAGATCTGACTTGTAACTTGCTTTGGTGGTGTCACCTGCTTCTCTCTGTGATTTATTAATTTATACAGGATTCGAAAATATTGCAATTCCAATGTTGGCCATTTTTATAACCTTTGGTTAAGGTCATGGGCCAGACCATGTGGAGGGATAAACTGTTTGGAGTTATTTGTGTTTTTCTGTGTATATTTCTGTATTTTCAAGTTAACTTGTGTTTATAGCTTTATGTTAAATACATTTGTGATGGGAATGAAACTAGTAATGAGTAAAACTATCAATACTTACCTGCTAATGTTAGACACCAACTTACCTGTACAGACAAATGGACTTTGTCTGACCATGTGGGTGGTCCTAACCCACAGAGGTATAAAAGCTGCTGAATTCATTTAGGACTTCAGTGTAGTTGTGTCCACACGGCTGTTGCGTTGATTTAAGTTACTAGTTTTCTGTTTAGTTGTGTGAACAGTTTATTTAGTAATTAAGTGATTTTCCATTCACAACTAAAAATATCTTCTTTAATAATTTTTGTCTGGTAAAAGACACTTTTTAGTCTGCCTCCTACGTTTGACCACATCAGGTCAGCTTCTCCACAGGACCCATTTCTATTATTAAAGTGGGACTGCTCAGATTGCAGCCCATTAGAAACACCTGGCTGCAGGGGCGGAGTCTGACGTGTTCATGCCTGTTAGATCAATCACACCGTACCTTATACATTCAGACCCCCCCTCCCACTCGCCCCTTAAGTCCCCCAGACTCCGCCCCTCACTCTCCCCATTAATTCTCCAGACCTTGCCCGTCCTCCCTCCTCACTCTTCCCTTTAGACCTCGAGGCACTGCCCAGTTTAGGAGATCTATTTGAAATGTGGCTCTGGGTGGAGTTTGGATGTTTAGGCCGACTTTAAGTTGTTGGCGGCCTACAGTTAACTGAATGTTAAATGGTGATGTATAGATAATGGAGCATAACATTGTCCGTATTTGAATGTGTGTGCAGCGGGCCTGTTGGTGTTTGAGGAGTACCTGAGGAGCGAGTACAGCGAGGAGAACCTGCTGTTTTACCTGGACTGTGAGGAGTTCAGGAGTCTGCCCCCGGAGTCCGACAGAACAGCAGCGGCACGAAGGATCTATAGAGAATATGTGGCCATTGGAGCTCCACAACAGGTTAAGACATTTCTGCATTTTTTTTATTATTTATTTATTTATTTTTTCAGTTTTCAAAAACCTGTAATATCCTGCATCACCTGTCACTTATTCAACTCTGAGGTTCATGAATTTAAATGAAAATGTTCAATAATACACTAAGAGATGCCATTTCAATTTAAAATAGCTCAAGTGGGACGGAGAATCACGTGTTATGAAGAAATGAAGAAAAAGTATATTGAAACTAAGTCATAAATAAATGTTCTCCTTGTCAATATGTGTACCATGTTTTTAACATTCGTGATAAACTAAAAACAGCGAATAACAGCTAATGTGGCTTGTATTGTTTAGAATATTTGCATTTATGATATGGGCTGGGTGAAATTGACATAGTTCCATATAATTGTTACATATAAAACAGATGTAGAAATACATCAGAAATGTGCCTATCAATGCTTTGGTTGAGGTTCAAGTATTGCACAAAAAATGTATGCTTTGTCAAATTACAGAAATATCTTTTTTTTTTGTTTGTTTGTTTTTGGCAGATCTTTTATTTTCAGTGATTTCAGGAATGTGCACAGACATTTAGACAGGCAGGTGCTCAAACAAGAAAAAAGGGCACTTCAGCAAGTTTCTGTACCAGCGAGTGCACACAAACAACCATCTTAATATACTTACCTTAATTATTAAAATGCTCTTATTAAAGTGTGTAGCAGAAGCAGATAGAGTAGAGTCTGTTTGCAAAATCTAAAGGCATACAGACCAAACGGGGTTCTGAGTGTCCACACCTAGAAATTGTTTAAGGAAATGTACAATATTTTAGAAACTCGCAGAGTACTTTAACAGGTGTTCAGACCTATGTTGTGTGCAATATTTTTCAAAATCATCTAGGCAGGAGGCCAGAGATATTGCCTATCACTGCTTTATAATGTACTACTTACTACTTATACAGCACTTTAGTTTGGTTATTGAGTGTAGCAAATCATGGAATTTTCAAATCTTTTAACATTATCGTGTGACACTGACTGACCATTTGTGTTTCTTTATTAATTGTGATTACAATCTGCATAACAAATTAAGGAGTCTAAACCAGGACCAAATCAAGACTAGAGCAGAACTATACCTGAAATAAACCATGAAAGTCAAAACTAAGCCAGCGCATACCCAGGACATATTTTCTACTAAACCAGAAGCATTCTACGACTACACCAGTGAACTGCTTAAGTCAAAGTAGTAGTCTTCTCAGTCGCAGCAAGTCACTTCTGAATAGCACCCAGAGAAGCTTTGGCCCTCTCCCACTACAGTACAGCATGTCTTTAAACGATCCTCCTTGGTGCCAGTTCTTTGAAAAATAGAATTACTATTAGAAGAAGGTCAGACAAACGTTGTTGTTGAGACTTCTCAGTTTGTTCTTGAGGTTTTTCAGTTCTGAAAATGACTTCAACAGATGCAGTTGACACAAGTAATGTTGAGGAAGTTTTGGAAATATAAGCTGTCCATTGTTTTCTTTAACTTTGGTGAGAATGTCTTGCAAATCTGTGCATGGAAAACTGGAGTGGAAGACCTTCAGCTGTTTTCATTGTAGAAATCACAAAGAACATGCATAGCGTCTTCAGTTTCTGGGTTTGGTGGGCTTGTCCAGTTGTCTCTCACAGTTAACTTATGGAAGAATTGGATTGTTCTGCCAGTGGACCCCCCTGTGTTGACCCTCTTGAATCTCCCGTTTATCTCCTCAGTCACAATATCCAGAAATGTTTATTTTTTCTCTCCTGGCCAGTGATTACAGTAGGCACAGAAATATTGACAGACTCAGCCTTCTTTGATGCCTCTGAAAATACCTCCCTATACCTCTCTCTGCACCTTGTTGTTTGTAGTTTATGAAGGACACCACCAATGACTTTGTAGAATGATCTAGGCTCTCTTCCAGTAGAGCATCTGAGGCTAGTCCCGTAACCTGGAACACTGGGGTTGCGATTTCCATACAGAGGACAAAGGGCAAGTTGATTACATTTCTGTAGATCTTGGCATACCCTTGAGCCAGGTCAGGTGGATCACTTTCACTGATGTCATCAAGTGGCTTTACAACAGCTGACAGAATACTCTGAAATGCCTTCAGTGCAGCCTCTCTGCAAGCCCATTGCAGTATCAGACACCTTCTGGAGCTTCACAACATGCTGTCCAAGATACAGTGCTTGCTGACATTTTACCAGTGCTGTGCGATGCTTTGTGGAGACAGTTTAGAACACATACAGCTCAGTTATTAAATGTCTGTGGGACTATGAGGCTTCCACTCGGACCAAGTTCAAACAGTGCGCCCCACAGTGCGCATAAAGGGCTTTGACATTGTGATTACGTACTTGGGCTTCAAAACCATTATACATACCACTCCTGCTGGCTGCTCCAACATAGCCCTGGCCACACATATTCTTGTTTTCCATGCTATTCTTCTGTAAAAGGGAGAGCACGGCGTTTTCAAGTTCCTCACCTGTGTTTTTTTCAACATTCACTACGTCAGTGAATCATTCCTTGATTTGCATTTGGTGAAAACAGCAGACAGCAGATGACACTTGCTCCTGGTGAGAAGTGTCAGTGGTTTCAGCAAGTAAGATAAAGTACAATTCAGCCTCTTTTACTCTTGTATTTGCCTCTTTATGTAGGTTCCAAGTGCTGCCAAAATGTCATTTTGTCTTCTGTTGGACAACAATGAAATCTGTGGCCTAGATTTTTTTCACATTTACTGACTCCTAAAATTATCCAGGTGCATCTTAGGTACATTGTCATAATGAGAAAACAAGTGGAGAAGCTCTAGTTCCCTTAAAGTTCCCTTGATTGTTGTCCTCATCATTCCTTTGAAATGCTTGTACTTGCTGTGCCAAATATACAGTCAGATCAATTAATCCTGTCAGGATTTGCATATTTGTCTGTCTCTCTCGCTCTGGACTTTCTACTCCCAGTTGGTCTGAAACATCAAATGAGGACCGAAGTGCCTTTGTCTGATAGTTTGTCCATCTTGCCATACTGTTCCTGTGCATTTCTGTTACTGAATGTTGCCTGATTTTTTCAAGTGCCTTACTCCATGTCTTTATACCAGTCCTCCATGCCTTTCTACTGTTGTATTTTTCATCTGTGAGAAAAAGCCGACAACTGAACCAATTCATGGAATCAGCTGCAGGTGAGTATTCTAACCAAACATTACCAATAAACCACTGTTTCTGAAAGACCGACCTTCATATTTTTTGGATAAACAATATCTGGCTGACATGGTTCTATACTGTAGTACCTAGAAATACTTGCTTTATGCCAAATAACATTGCATCCAAAGGATCAGTGGGGTACTGCATACGAGTTGTGTTTGCAATAAAATCCTCTCACTCAGTGGCACTATTCATCTCAGACTCTACTTCATCTGAGTCCGAGAGCATTGCCTCTGCAGTCCCTTAACATTCTCCTTGAACCTCATCCTCCTGAGTCTGACTGAATCCAGGACAGAAGAGCTGGTACCCTGGGCTGCCTGCTGTAACTCTCTCTCTCCCTCTGCTTCTTTATTCTCTCCTTTTATTCTCTCCTTTCTTGGCTTTCTTGCTGCATTTGGTAAAAAGCGTAAATGCTGTGCTTGACTGTCACTGGCTGTGGTTACAGGCACACTCAAAATCTGATTCATATCAGATTTTTGGAGTTTATCTAAAAAGCCAAATCATTTAATCTCCCTATGATTACTCACATCAGATTTTGCAGTTTGCATGACATTTAAGTAATATTAAAGATCCAGAAATCAGATTATAATCAGATTTTAGTGTGCATGATGTGTAACCGTCTTAGTTCCTACAATGCATTAAAGTGCACTTTGACTTTCAGATTTCCACTTTCAAATGTCTGTCGCTCATTACTAGTAGGATTAGGTCTTATCCTATTGCTTTGGCCTACTGTGCAGATTTTTAACTACTGCAAGAATGATTGTTGACATCAAGGGATCTGGAGAGTAGCTGTAACAGCTGTCAATCAAAGGCAGAGCTGTGCTTCACGACCAGAGCGTCACCGGCGCCAGCACTGAGCACGAGCAGCGAGAGGTGCAGGCAGATAGAGAGCGAAGCAGAGAGAAAAAAGGAGCAAAGCAGAACACAGCAGCTGGGAGTTTAAAAAAGTTGTAAAATATAGTTGTCATTCAAAATATGACGTGATTGCTCCGGGACACACATGCACTTAAAAAAAAAAAATCCAGTAGGGCACTTAAGGCAAAGGAGCAGGTATTACAGAATACACACTTCTTCAATACTTTATGTGAAGAAGTGAGTCACCGACGAGTTCAAATATGCGTGACTGACAGGTGGATTAGCCAATCAGGGACACTCCTTCGATTTACATGTGTCACTGAAATAAACAAATCTGATTGGTGTTTGAGCCCGGCTTGAGGGAGCAGTCTGGACTTGCCAGGGTACTACAGTATAATATGCTTTTTTTAATCTATTTGTGTGTTTTTTTTTTCTCCTAAATATTAATATATACATTTTAGTAAGTTATAATATGTTTTTTCCTTTGTTCACAGATAAACATCGACTGTGTAACACGGGCAGAGATCAGGGCCAGTCTCTCAGACCCAAGACCAGACTGTTTCAGCTCAGCGCAGAGGACAGTGCACTCTCTGATGGCACACGACTCCTACCCACGCTTCCTCAAATCTCCGCTTTACCAGGCACTCCGGCTGACCGCCACCAGCACGTGAGAGCTGCAGGACTGTGACACAGTCGTTAGTACTGTCGCCTCACAGCAAGAAGGTCCTGTTCGATTCCCAGACCACATACGGACATTTTGTGTGGAGTTTGCATTATTACATTGACTTATTGTTCAATATATGTTGAACAATCATTTTTTGGGGATCAATATTCATCCTGGTACTTGTTCTTTGTATTAGTGGGGAACTTTTTGTTCTTTTTCTGTTCTACAATTAGATTTGAGCTGTAGAGGGTTGAATAAATAATGATGACTCATTATAGTGTTTAATTCTGCTATTTATTAGTTTGTGTTTTTAACCATACATACATTTTAGAATTGTTTTGTTTTTTGGGTTTTTTTTATACGTATATATATAAAATCCTGTTTCAGTGTTATCGTTTATCATCTATTTTCTGTTTCTATTTTCTTCAGCAATATATAAATTCTGTTATCATGAGTAATCTCTAAAAAAGAGAAATCATACTTGTTTACTTACTTACTTACTAGCTTTGTCTGTGAGTAATATGGAATCTATTCTGTGTATGTCTATTGCATGTCATTAAACTTATCTAATGGAGACAAGCAGGTGGCACCACCAGGCCCAGGATTATAATTAATTCATCTTTTTTTTTTTTTTTTTTAATATAGCACTTTTTCACCTTTAAGACACTCAAAGCGCTTTACATCAAGGAACCACTCACCCATTCACACACACATTCATACACCAGTGAACGCAGACAAAGGGGATGAGATGGGTCAAGTGTATTGCATGTGGGTCTGTGACTCTGACCGCTCTAACAATGATGTTTTTATGCCGAGAGCGGGTTTCGAACCGCCAACCGTAGTGTTATTTTTGGATCAGTATATGCTCTATAGATTAGTTTAATGTCACGCCCTACTGTGGAATATTCCAGATAAAGTAATAACGTCCCCATGGAGACCAGCAAATGGCAGATCCTTGCGCTAGAAAGGTTACATGGAGCATCTTTAACTTATCCTCTTCAAAAACCCAATCCACTGCCTTCACTGCAGTTTTGCAGTTTTGCATTTTTGACCGAAAACCTATCATTCTTATCTTCAGCAATTTCATTTTTCAATACACCTTCAAATACCATCTTAGCATCCTATTTTTTTTTTATATAAATTCATATAAATCCTTGTCAGTTATTGGTGTAGCTTTCCTTTACAGCTGCTTCGAATCACAAATGAAAAATATATTATATACCATTTCACTGCAAAGCTACGCACATCCAAACAAAACTAAACTTCAAATTTATTATAAAAGATGCTATTTCGATGGAAGGAGTTTCTTAGCTTCCCCTTATCAATGTTAGGGGCTTATGGTTCATGCCTCTTAACCATAATAAAGCTAGCGCTATAGTTATCATGAAAGATCCAGCTCTTAAGCTATCAGCGTGCGGGTTAGCAATCTGAGCGTGTGAAGAGAAACATTCAACACAAGCTTTCCATCAAAGTATAAGGCGTATAAGGATTTTACATTATTTAAAGGCAAAAGTGCAGGGTCAACTTCAACACGGCTGTTTTTGAAAATAAGATGGGGTTTGAGCAGAGTAATCCTCACTTGAAGATTCTGTTTAATAAATGATACAGGCTTTACAGAGCTGAGGGAGGCTAGACCAGGCAGGTTCTCAATATGCAGTGCTCAAGGTTGTTTGAAAAGTCTACTCAAATTAATTTTTAAAGGTCCTGTACCTGATTTTTCCCATGTACTTGAGCAAAATGTGTCTTGCCCCAGTACATGTATGTTGTATAAGCGGCTCTTGAGGTCAAAATAAGTCAGCTGTGTACCGTCTGTGTCTAATTATGAAGCATTTTATTGTCCGATGATCAGGAAGTATGTGTAAGCATGCTAGTTGTTGTTGTGAAAAGTGCTATAAACTCATTCTGGTAAATAATTAGAGTACTCAGAATTCATAAGGTAAGTGAGGGATAACTCTGGACATTTAAAACTGTTTAAAATGAACAAGTTCTGCTTTTTCACATTTTTAAAACAGGTACAGGAACTATATGTAAGATTTTTTTTTATTTTAATTCCATAAACATGACCTAACTGTGTCCCCAGGTATGAGGTAAACATGTTCAAATCAGATATAGCTTTTACTGATAACAATTCTAATGCTGATTAAGTTGGACATGTTATAATTTGGTGTTTTGATTCTCAAGACGATTATCAGAAAGCAGAATGAGCCTCACATGAGTTTCACATTTGGGTTGCCAGTTTTAATGCTGAAATAGTTGGCTTAAACCTAAAAGGACTCTCTCTGATCTGAATGGTCACTACCTAAACCTACAGCCACCTACAGCCAATCATGAATCAGTGCTAGTGCAGCCTCTGCAGCTCAGTGAGTGAATTCTGGAGGTTCTGAGCTTTCACATGAGGCAGCAGCTCAGTAGTGAATTCTGGAGGTTCTGAGCTTTCACATGAGGCATGGCCTGTCCATATACTGAGAATGGGAAAAACTTGTATGTGTCCTCTATCTGCAGGTTAAGGCACTGGTGACCCAGGTTCAGTTGTGATTGTAGTACATTGCAGGCTACATACAGTTCCTTAATCATTTCAAGGTAAATGTAACATGGACTCCTTCTGGTTTAAAAATCCCATTACAATCAGAACAGAACCTGGGAGTCCATTATCTGTCATATACTGAGAACACATCATACAGAGGCCTTTTGGGTTTATAACATTCAGATCTTAGTCATAGTATCTGGCAACCTAAAGTGAGGAGCTTGTGAAATGTAAACATGTAAAAATTGTAAAAAGTTGAATTGTTCATGGTACCTTCGACTGTAAAAAAGAATATTCTGTGAAAAAATAACTGATGTACCATCTAATTTATAATTTAGGATTAATGGAATCTGACTCACAAAACATGAAATCATGCACAAACTGTGGTATTTATATGAAATATAAATAAAAATAAATGAAATTACCACAGCAATTACACAAATAAAACATATTTGAAGAAGCTATGGGACAAAATACTCAAAAAATGATCAATCATGAAAGTAAAAAAAATGTATTGTTTGATTAAAGACATTTCTTTCAAAAAATATGCAACAAAAGAATCCTGTTTACTCCATTTAGAGAAGTTATTTGACCTCTTGCATAAATATCACATACATTTCAGTTGTTTTTGCTTGTCCTACTTGTGTCTGACACCAGGAAGTAAGTTAGGCTAAAATATATATAATGTTAGTCACAACAAGGAAGGAAGGAAGCAAGGAAAGGAACATGAGGCCAGTTAACATGCACAATAGGTTAATCCCAGGGGTGGAAAGTTACTCATTACAAATAGTTACTGTACTTTAGTAGATTTTTTTTGGTACTTTTTGAGTAAACATGCACTTGTACTTGTAATTGAGTATTATTCTAGCATCGAATTGTGATGAGTTATTTATTTATTTGTTGCTTTTTATTTATTAGGAGTTACTGAGTACAGCGTAAGTCCCAGTCGTCCCAGAATGCACTGCTGTCTCACCGCTCTCTGCTCCTTTGTACATTTCCAATACTCATAACAGCACCACAACGCCTGCTCTGATCGGCCAGAGCTCAGAGAATATGTATATTGTGGTTTAAAACATCATAATTCAACGTATAACTGTCAAATTAAATTTTGAAAACCTAAAAAATCTACAATATTACTAATATGTTACTAAATATTGCATTAAAATGTAACTAGTACTTTTGAGTAGTATTATAGCAGTACACATGTATATGAAATGGAGTACAGTTTACATAAAAAAGAAAACCTGGTTTATTGTAATAGCGTTTGCAGTAATGTTCACGTGTGTCCACTAGATGGAGACAGAGATATACAGTAAAAACATTACTCTCATTCTGTTACTGCGCCTTCCAAGTAGAAAGTCTCCTCATTAATATTATAATAGAGACTTAGACACAGAAAACAAAAAGTAAAAAAAAAAAAAAAAAAAAAAAAAAAAAAAGTTTCAAATGTGAGTTGAATATAAGGTTATTATTAGTATTAGTATTATTCATTTGTTGGAATAATATGCTACAGGTAACATAAACATCGAGCAAAAACATGGTCAATGGTCAAATTTAAGAAAATGTCACTAAAACAGTTTTAATGAGTTATCAACACTTCTTACAGTGCGTTGTTATTATGAGCCTCACAGACAATGGTAGAGAGAAGTTTTGAGTCTACGCTGGGGGACGCTGTATCTGCCTGAGGCCAGGAGAGGGCGCTCCGAGGGAGGACATGAGTTCAGATAGGTCCTGTCTCAGAGGACAGTGCTTATACAGAAAATAAAGACGAGTGATTATCTATGGCTGTGTTTTTATTGCACTGATAATGAGTTGTTTAGCTTTTATTTTCAACTCAAAACATGTACTTTGGATGAAACCTTCCAGCTAAGGTAGTCCTGACCAAGACTAGCTCAAGATCTGGAGATGGGTCCACTGAAGGATGGGTCAAATGCAGAGGACAAATTTTCCTGTTGGGACAATACATTAACCCTGGAGAACCCAAGAACCCTTTTCTTCTTTGGAAAATTATGAACAATGCATTAAATTACTGCTATAAGTTCACTGAACACTGAAATATCCACTTTTTCAATTTTAACCCTTTAATCCCTAATTTAGGATCAGGGCCTAATTTGACCCATTGGGCTTTAGGCGTATCATTTCAAAGAATCACAATAACAAACACTGTCAATGCAAACTATTTTAAATTTAGGAAAATAATCAGTCAACCACACAGATACAATGAGACATGAGACAATGTTCTTTTTTGCTTTATTTGTTGCATGTTAGAACTGAATTTCAAATGTGCAAACACACTTTGGCCAATGGAAACAGGAACACAAGGCCAAAGTCACTACCGCTCTGGCTCATTTTAGTTCAATATTCATCCACTAGGTGTCTCTATGCAGGGGCCAGAAGTGGCACTCTGGGCTTTTGAAGTTAAATTTGACATATTTTTTTTGTTTGTTCATTTTGGGTAGCAGCAATTAACTGTGGCCAAATTTGACCCCATGGGTTCTCCAGGGTTAATCTTTCACATTTGTGGTAAAAACTCGTTGTCACCCCTCTTGGT